>MU224186.1:4804384-4816833 GCA_018584345.1 Thuja plicata | reverse complement strand
AGTATAAATTAGGTTCATACTCCCACTAAATTAGGGGCTAAATGTAGTGTCCTAAATTACATCCCTAAGAAATTTTGTTCCTTAGACCCCATTTTAGTGCCCAAGGCTTCCATGTTCATTATGTTTGATCCAACCTCAAATTCATGCATATGTTTGGCATCCCTATATAAAATTAGACTCCTAACTTAAATCTGAGCCCATTTCAATAGTCAAAGGTAAATGGGTAGGTTAAGGGCGAGTTGGGTCACCCCTAACCTAAGAGTTGCTTCTGACCCCAAAAAATGGGCCCAAATTTGAATCGTGCAATAGTCTCTTGATTTTAGAAAGATCCCCAAATTATGCACATCAAACTCCTTTGATTTTTAAGCCTCAAAATAGCTAGTTGAGGTATATAAACAAGACTACCTCCCACATTTTGGTAAGAAAGAATTGAGGATCAATCCTAAGCATTCATAATATCTTGCAAGGACCAAACATGGTGATTCATTTAATAAAGCCATCAAGCATGGAAGACAAGGAGTAATGTCTAGATCTAAGTATTTGTGAAGGCATTAATGTTCTTCCTATCCTAGATCCAAGGTCAACACAATATCAAGGACAACTTCAAACATCTTTGTGAGTAATTTGACACCATTAAGGTTTGTGAAGATATAAGCATCTTATTAAGCTTCTACTACATATTAGCACACTTCCTTTTCAAAAATTTTAATTCCAATTTCAACATAAATTCCTCAACTAGGTTTGACTTAGGCAAACCCTTTCCACAACACTCTTTCCCACTGTTTGTTTGTATGAAAGTAGTGGCACCTTTGCAGAAGGAGATAGAGGAAGGTCTGACCAAGAACTGCAATTTGATGGTCATTTCATCATGAATTGCAAGTTCAAAGGTGATTGGAATTGACTCTAACCTCTTGGTCACCCCTGACCTCTTAGTCGCCTCTAACCTACTATTTTATGCTGAAATTTGGATCACAAGTGACACTCTATATCTACTTCCCAAATCTGGTTTTAGAATTGGGTTCCTAGTCTACTATTTGTTTGCATACATATTAAATCATCTCTCTTTCCATTATTTTCCTAGGTCTTGCATTTTTTGCTTCTATTTACATGATCATCTTCCACAAAAAGTGAAGGACCATCACTTCGCTTAACACTTGAGCCTCCTCAAGTCTAGTGGATCATCTTCCTTCCTTTGTATAATATAATATAGGGGTGGGATTCATATTTGGTTCATTCATCCTAGTGAACCCCCTCACTTCCATATTTTCTTTCATTACAGGAACAAATCCAATAGACAAGCAGAAGAAAATCCATGAATTGAGATGGAAGGAATAGTATCATGATGTGTTCCATGGAAGACTACCCAACTATCCATGTATCTGAATCAAAAGATGAAAAATAAGAAGAAGAAACTCCAAACAACTATGAAGATACCAAGTGAACAACGTCAGGATGAATTGAAGATGGGATCACAAGAATACTTAAGCTACCATCAAATACGAAGTGCAAATCATTAAGACAATATGCTAGATGTGCAATGTGAGACTCCACAAATAAGTATGATATATTTTTAATATACGAATCCTAAGTAGCCATACCAGGAAGAACATTGTCTTAAATTAAAGGCACTAGTGTTCACAGACCCATCTTTCTCTTGTTCATTTTTTTAAATCAAGAAAAACAAATCTTGGATGAGAAATTGAAAGTAGTTACATTCAAAATTTGAAGATGTAAAAAACACAAGAGTCATTGTGCTATGAATCTACTTTCTAAACTACTAATTTTTTAATGTTAAGGGGTTCAAATAGGGGGCCACAAAAATAGCTATTATTTTCATCAAAAAAACATAGCATAGCATATGGTGTGGTCCCCATAAAATGTCAAACTTTTTAGTATTTAAAAATTGCTTAAGTGAGAAATCATCTAACACCATCTATTTTATGTTTCTTTTTTTTGCTAATTTTTACTAATTTTTTAAATGGACAAATCCTAAAAAATAATAAAAATGAGCACACGAACCCCTATTATTTATGAAAACAAATCAAAAATCAAAATTTTAAACTTTGTATAGAATAGAGTATAGTTTCTAATAATGTTTGATTTATTTGAAACTTTGACAAAAGGGTAAAAAAATAAAGCCAAAAATATCATATGTAGGTTTTTGACAAAAATGGAGACACTATCAAAAGAAAACCAAGATCAAAACCTAAACATATTGGAAATGTGAAAAAAAAAATGTATGGTTAGAAAGCTAAGAGAGAGATCTAAATAAGTATACATCATTTTTTTTACTTGACATTGAAAGACATTAAAACCTAATTGACAACACACTTGACATGTGTCATTTTTTAAAAAACTAAAAAAAGAACATGTCTATGGGAATTGACATGTAAGTCAAATCCAATGGATTAGATTTTTGAGGAAAACCTAGCCCTACGGGTTGGAAAAAACCAAGAAGATAATAATGTGAGCATGTTATAATGTACTCGTGTTATAGTTTTTTTTTTTTTTTTTTATGTTTGTGTGTGTGTGTGTGTGTGTGAGAGAGAGAGAGAGAGAGAGAGAGAGAGAGAGAGAGAGAGAGTAATAATTATTGAAATTGGACTCAATTAACAAATGACAAGATCTTCTAAAATATAGAATCTGCATTATAACTCCTAGAGAATTGAAACCATTCTTAAACATCCTCCCAATATATGTACATGAAATATAACCTAAGTTTTAGAAATTTAAAATAAAAAATTATGTATAGAGTATAAGGAAGAGAACAAGTGTGGAATACAAGTAACTAGATAAAAATGAGAAGATAGAGACGATTTTTTTTCCAAAATGTGAACATTTTATAACATTATTGTAACATTATAATTTCAGTGGATTATTGGTTGGTAGTTACCAAGCCTAGACTCGGTCACTATCAAGCCATAAAGTGAGTGTTATGGCTTGTATGAGACAAAATATGGTGTGACCACTTTTTGGTATCTCATCTTTCTACACTTACCCATATATCCTTATCAACTTATTTATGAGTTGGAACATAATATGACTTAAAGCTATGTTAAATTTTAGCATATTGTCATTACTCATGATCCTAATTAATCAAAGATGAAAAGTATCACATAAAATAATATGTTTATTTTATCCTAAATCAATACAAGTGTGTTCCTTGCAATCGTCATATCTACTTTTATTTATTAAAAACTAACATTATTCAATATGGGAAAAAATATTTTACTTATAGATACATGTATTTTCATCATACATATCATGTATGCTCCTATATTATGATTTACTTTTGCTTATGTCACTTAGCTCAAGTGATAAAACACTTCAAAGATCTATCAATTATAACCTAGTATATGTTAGTGTTCTCTAATATCTTACTTTAAAATTTAAAATAATTATATTTATAAAAAATAAAAAATTAAATGTATAAATCATATGAACTTGAGATCATAAATTTATTTTTATTTAATAGAATTTTAAGTGTATTTAACATTATGATTTGTATTGAAAGAAACATTCTAATTAGCACGATTTTCTTTTGAATTATGAGTATTTAAAAGAATAGTTTCAAAAAATTGTGCTTTAATTAAACTTTTATTAACATTAATAATTAATCATCTTTTACATTTGGTTATTAGATTCTTTATCTTAATTTTATACAAAAATGACATGAGTATTAAAAAGAGTTGTTTTAAGTATGATGATTTTAATTGTGATCAACTTTAATGATTATTAATCTATTATACTTTATAATTAGATTGTTTGTACAGCTACAAGATTTATGATAATTTTAGACTAAACAAAAAATTCAAAAAGATCTATTAATAACGAATTATCCAAACCACTTTACAATTTCATCATTCCCTCAATAATCCTGATATCCAATACTCTATGTTATTATTTAACATTATATATTTTTCATGCATCTCTAACTCAGTGATACAATTCTCAATAATTATACTAATATTATGATTTAAGTTTACTTATATCATTTGAGATCTATTAACTTTTAATATGTATTTGAGTACTTCAAAGATCCTTTGATCATTCTATGTACCAAAAGCCTAACATATGTCAAATGTCATTGAATATAATGCATCCTTTTAGTATTCGTTTTATAATTTAGTATAATTATTTATTAAAAATAAAATTTATTGCAATCATTCATTTCTTTTCATTTAATATTGTTTAAAATTTAATTATGTTTATTAAGATTTGTATTTAAAGAAATATTTTAATTTTTAGTATTTTTTAATTACAAGTATTTAAAGAGTTATTTTAAGAATTTGTGCTTGATTCAAATATTGATTCATATTAAGAATTCGTAATGTTTTAAAAAAAAATTACTTGATTGTTTAACTTATTTTTTAAGATTTTTGTCACGGGTATTTAAAGAGTGTTCTTTTAAATTAATGTTCTATGATTTAAATTTTAATCAACTTTAACACTAATAAAATTCTATATTTTATGTAAATGTCATCGTCCTGCTTCTCGACCATGAGGACCTCGTGCCTCCGCCACTAGCGACTAGATACTAGTTTTGCTTATGGTTGATGCCTTGCATATTCCTCCACTATTGGTTGTTCCAAGTCACCCTTTGCAAGGAATCCAAGATGAGGTGAGCTCCTCTCTCTAGTCGGTTCAGATGATGCCCCAAACTTAAGTGTCACCTCGCAATGCAGAGCCAGAGGAGCAAGGTGAAAACCAAGTGCAAGGTGAAGATATCGAAGAATAGTGCATGCTATTTGGGAGGTTTGGGTGCAGTTTTTTGGGCACGGCAAAAATTTGGGGTTTTGGGTAGTTTTTTCAGCCCCATTTCGTATGTATTTGAAAAGCTTAATCTAGTTGTCAAAGAGCCTTCATACTCTTTATATGTGAACTTTTCTAAAATTATATTAATATATATATAGGTAATATGCCTTTTTGCTGAAAAAAAATATTTTATATTTTATTATTAGATTATTTGTACAATTACAAGATTAATGATAATATTCAAAACTAAATAAAATTCTAAAAGACAGATTGTAATTTTTTAGTGATTTTGGTCGAAAAAAAATTACTCATAACAATTTAACAAAAAGAACAATGTATATTAAATATCTATTTTCTTCTAAAATTATAAGCATTATATAAAGGAAAAGATATTCAATTATTTTAAAATTTATTTATTAAATATAGCTAGAAAATTAATTGCAATGTCCAAATATATGATAAAGACAACAAGTATGTCTATTAGGAAACCCATCCTAGGGCTTCCTAACCTGAACTAAAAGCTAAACATTGATATTGTCCAAATTGATGTTAAACAAAATAATAACTGAGAGAATATTATGTCATTCTTAAGTATTCTATGAACAACTAGACCTAAAAATTCCTATTAAAAAAAACATTGGCAAAGTTATCATGGAGGATGGATCATTTAGAAATTTTCACTCACTAAATTAGGACTTGAGTCAATCCTTGATGTATTGTTGATTAAACATTGATATGCATTCATTAGAATTTGCTTCTTCACACCAATTTCTTCACCCTCATTAGTGAAGAACTTGGTTTTTCTCCTATTATCATATTTTTTAAGTTTTCCATCTACTCATAAATCACCATCATCGTATCTTTTAACAAACTTTAATAGACCCTTTATGAATGGTTGGTTTACCTCTTTGTTGAGCCTCCAAGTCTATCCATAGAGGGTTTCTTATGAGTTGACAATAATTGTTCCATTCTCTAGAAGTTTGAGAAATTTGTGCATTGATATTTTCATAGTCATTGTTATATGCAAAACTGATAATCCTAGAAGGATCAGAAGTTGTCATTAGTATACAAGCAGATAGTTTTGGTCGGCCATGATCACCGAGCGACAACACTCACCGAGCAACAATATTCACCGAGCGCAGTGGTCACCGAAATGATTTGAACACTGAGTAGTATATCAACAGAGCATTAGTCTAAAGAGACATCACCGAGAACTAGTACATAGAGACACCACCGAAGACCAATCTACACTGAGAGACAACATTTCACCAGAAAAATGGATCTCAAACAACACGTCAACTAAAGCACTTTAGTCTTTAAAATAGCTTTTTTCTTAGCTGGATAACCATTTCTTGTGGATCAAGAAAAGTGTAAATTATGGATTTAATTAGTTTAATGGATTGTATTCATGCAAACTAGGAGATTAAGGTCAAGTTGTAAACCTTGGATCTTAGAGTTTTTCAAAAAAAGTGTGAAACCTAATAAGGTCAAAATCTTGTATATATAGATGTATTAATCAATCAATAACATGATGATTATAGCCACAAAGGAAATATATGGATCAGAAAAAGGTTTTCATAAAGAAGGACATATAAAGAAGAATTCAATTATGAAGAACTACATTCAAGGCTACCGAGCAGAACAGAGATATTACTCATCACAATAGGTGATATATATTTTGTGAACTTAATGGATCTGTAATCAACAATTCAAGATTGCAAGCAATCGGGTCATATATTTTTGTTACTCTCTAACAATTGTAGCAAGCAGTCAAATCCTTTAAGAAGGTGGACTTAACAGTCTTAATGTAAATCTCTTAACCGAGTGCACACATACATTGTGTTGCTAAAATTTCTTAATCAAGTAGACTTAACAAGTCTAACATGTTACTCCTAGCAGGGTAATATCATCAGAAGTGATCACAAATTGTAGCCCTAACAGGCACCTTCCATTCTGCAAATAGTAAAGCTTTGTGGGTTTCATCCCCACCATAATTTTTACCTTCTAAAAAGGGTTTCTACGTTATCAAATACTTGTGTCATGAGTAAATGAGTTTTATGCATGTTTCAATGTTTGTTTACATGTATTTACATTTATGCTATGATATTGCATGCATAAAGTAGAAAAGCTACAATGGTCAGTTATGCAAGTAATAAGTACTAAAGGTTAATTGATAAAAGTTTTAAGGGTACTGATTCACCCCTCCCCTCTCAGTACACACCCTTCCATTAGTCCAACAATTGGCATCAGAGCTAGATCTCTTATTTGGAAAATTTTAAATCAGTTGAGAGGAAAGATCATACAATGGAAAGGTATAAGCTTGATAAAAATATTGAGAATCAGAAGGTGCAAATATAGATTTTCTTTGAGAAATACAAAGAGGCAAGAAATAAAATGAAAGAGATATTAGCTAAAATAAAATTCATGACATCTTACTACAATGAAACTGACTATCATGAAGAAGAGATACCTGACCTATTTGATTCATATGGATCTGGATCTGGTAATACATCTGACACATCTGAAGGAAGCATTACAAATCTAAATGAAATCAATCAACATCTAACTAAATAAGTGAAAGTAATATAGATCGGTCAAGAGACACAAATGGTAAGAATGACTGATGTTATGAATAATGCAAGACAAGCTAAACAAGAAAGAACTTTAGCTATTAATAATAGGAGAAAGATTTCTGAAAAATTGCAAGAGAAAGAATCTGAGATATAGAGACTTATTGAACATCATATTGAGATCACCAATCAAATATTTCTTATGAGTCATGAGGCCAACCGAGTAAACATGGAAATTACTAGAAAATTAGAAGTTATAAGTGAACTAAAAGAAGGAAATGAGAAACTGAAGCATGAAGTGAAGACTCAACAACAACATAATGATTGTTAGTAATAACTAAGAGGGGGGTGAATCAGTAGCCTCAAAAATTATTACTTAAATCAACCCTTTGAACTTATAACCACAAATTATATCTCAAATTATCTTCTGTCTTACAAGATGTATGCCTTGAAATACTTTAATCAATTTTCTACTTGTCAGATTGCTTTGCTAATCTTTCTTCTATATGATTACCGATAAGCAGTCATCTATTTACTGAAACATCGTAAATATGCAGAGTATATCAATCAATCCAGAATTAACTATGTAAGATACAAAACACTAAAGAAATGAATCATACAAAAATAACACATGGATTTTTAACGTGGAAACCTTTTTAAGGGAAAAACCACTGGGACTAGTACCCCAAATTTTCACTCTTCTAAAGTGAGCCCTGTTAAGAGCCAACCCTATTAAAGGTTACAAACACACTGTTAGGTGTGACCTTTTTAGAGGATTGAGAAATAGATCTGGCATCTAATGCTACCATCCTTGATCAAACACTCACTTGGCCTATCAATAGGTATCGGGCATATCCAATGCTACTTTTATGATCAAACTTTTTGATACTCCTTGGGATGTATCTCAACTAAAAAATAATTTTAAGTCCTGGTCGGTTAAGAGGCTTATATTCTTCAATGGTTAAACTAAAACACTAATGATCTATTCATACATACAACTCAATTACAGATTTTCAGATCTATTGTAGGTCCATTACTTCACTGATCAATATAATCAAATATATATGTTTGCTCCACACTTGTTCTTCTTTGTGATGCTTTTCTCATTATTTGTCAGTGTCTGCAGAATCTAGCTCTTCCTTTAGCTTGTTGATCAGGACTGAAATGAAGACTTTCTTCTCCTTCAGATTTCCTTTAGCATCTTTCCTCTTCTCTTGTGCACCCCACGTACAATTTGTAATGAATTGGGTTTGTCTCTTATAGACATGATTTCCTCTTTTCTTGGCTTTATTGATCTTGGTGTGTTCCACAATTCTTGCCAATAGATTTAAATCAAACTCTTAATTTGAATCAAAGAGATTTTGTTGCCAATTGGAAAAATCAGCTTTAAATCAATTACTTATCTCTGGCTTTATCTGGATGATTAAAACAATGATAAGTATTTGTTAACTCTATCTTTAGCATCTTGACAGATAAGCACTTTGTCATTTTCTGAACTCTCTGTTCTGTCGGTCAACACTTCACTTAGTCATTGATGATAACTGACTATTCCATCGGTGTGACTTTAGTTGTCATTGGGATCTCCATCCTTGTCTTTTTCATCGGGCAACACTAAAATTTTGTCCGTCGGGTTACTATGTGTTTTTCTTATTGGGCAACACTGTAACTCTGCTCGTCGATAATGTTGTGCATTTCCTCATTGGGCAACACTGTGACTTTGTTCCTTTACTCTGACCATCGGGTGCACTCCATTAGTGTATATAGTCACTTAGTGAATACTTGACTTGTATGCATTACTGATAGCATAACCTTCAATTCATGAGTTCTTTGAAGTCTTTAGCAGTATCTCCATGACCATACATATTATATCAAGTTGACATCAATGAAAATACAATACATTAACTGATTTAATGCCTTGCATGATCATCAACTTAACATCTTCAAACATTCAATCAGTTACATGTCATCAATCTCTCCCTTTGGCATTGATGGCAACACACTACATTATCATACTATACTATTGCTAATAAAATATGAAATATATAGTTTCATCAAGCTTTCCTAATGTAAGTAATACAAATGTGTATCTAACGGTAAGCTCAAATAGCTTTGATTTGATTCTTGCAGCTTTCCCTACGTCTTCAATCCCTTCACTAGATGGATGTAGAATTTTTATTTCTCTAATGTGATGTGTTCTCCTTCTGTGTCAAACTCTCTCCCTTTAATTGTTCTTTTCTTTTGATTTTTTCTCTCCTTTTCTATTTTCTCTCCCTTTCTGATTACTTCTCTTCTTTTGGATACTTCGATGGATATACTAAGATGATAATGGATAAACTCTCTCTCTCCCTTTATCAGTATGAAAATGGGATATTTCTCTCCCTTTGACATTAATGCCAAACATCTTTTTCAAAAAAAAAATTGTGACAGTGATGCCAAATGGACCCTTTTCTATCCATAATATATTCCTTGAATTTCCCAATCCATCGGTAATAACTCTATTTCTCAAAGTAGATGAATACCTTGCTATATATAGATTTATCTTTGAATTCCATCTCTCTACTTGCATCAACATGAATGATATTTTGATAATATGTAGGCTGATGCAGCCTTCTAGTCAGTTTACTGACTAGTGGAGAAGGGTCTTACCCCTAGTCTCTTTCTCAAGTATTCAAATGCATCCTTTGGTGGTGTATTGGTGAAGATATCGGCCAATTGTTCCTTTGATTGCACATACTCAAGTATCACCTCCTTTTCTTGAACTTGTTCTCTCAAATAATGATACTTGATGGCTATATGCTTTGTTTTAGCATGCATGACTGGATTTTTGGAAATGTTTATTGCACTAGTATTATCACAGGAGATAATTAATGGCTCTAAATTTTTCATATGCATACCTTCCAGTAACTGTTTGATCCATGAAATATTTTAGCATTTTGCAGTAGCAACAACATACTCTGCCTCTGTAGTAGATTGTGAGATGCATCCTTGTTTCTTTCTAATCCATGTGACAAGTCTGTCACCCATGAAGAATGCTCCTCCAATTGAGCTCTTCTAATCATCAAGATTTCTAGCCCAATCAGCGTCTGTAAAAGCCTTAAGTTCAAATTTGCCTTCTCTTCTATACCATAAGCCATATTCCTTGGTATTCTTTAGATATCTTAGAATTATTTTCACAGGAGTCATATGTGATTCTCTAGGGTTAGTAGAAAATCTAGCGACTATTCCTATTGCATGTGCAATATCTGGTTTGGTATGTACAACATACATGATTTTTCCAATCATTGATTTGTACAAAGTCTAATTTACCTCTGATAACTTGTCCTCCATTGTCAACTTACATCCAATTGCCATCAGTGTTCCAACTAGTTTGGATTCTTCCATCTTGAATATTTTCAATACTTCTTTGATGTACTTGGATTGTGTAATGAAAATACATTTATCTTGTTGCATGATCTGCAGACCAAGAAATAACTTGATCTCTCCAAACATAGAAATCTCAAACTCTTTTCTCATCTCATTTGCAAATGATTTTCATAGCATATCATTGCCTCCAAATATGATGTCATCAACAAATGTCTCAACAATCAAAATGTTAGCATCAGTATCTTCCTTCAAATAAAGGTTACTATATTCACTAGTCCTTACAAATCCAAAACTTATGAGATAGGAATGAATTCTTTCATACCATGCTCAAGGTGCTTTTTTCAATCCATACAGGGCTTTGTGAAGTCTACATACCATGTCCCTTTTGTCTGGATCAACAAACCCTTCTGGTTGTTCAATGTATACCTCTTCTTCAAGTATTCCATTCAGGAACGCAAACTTGACATCCATTTGATATACCTTGAATCCTTTACATGCAGCATAAGCAAATAATATTCTTACTCTTTCTATCCTAGCAACGGGTGCAAAGTTCTCTCCATATTCAATTCCTTCTTCTTGTGCATACCCCTTGCATACTAGTCTTTCTTTATTTCTTGTGACTTCTCCATTCTCATTTAGCTTATTCATGAATATCCATTTTGTACCGATGACATTATTTTCATCTGGTCTTGGTACAAGTGTCCATGTCTTTTTTTTCTCTATTTGTTCAATCTCCTCATTCATAGCACTTATCCAATCATCATTATCTAGTGCAGCATTGACAGATTAGGGCTCATAATCATAAATAAGACACCTTGTATTTAGAGACTTACTTCTAGTTCTCATACCATCCTTTTTATCTCCTATGATTTGGTCCTGTGGATGGTTCCTTCTGACATATCTTGCAAGTAAATGTTCAGCTCTTTGTCTATCAGTTTGATCATCATTTTTCTCTTCATTCTGTTCTCCATCAATTTGTGCATCATCTTGAGCAATATTGTGATCATCGATATTTATAGCCTGATGCTCGAGTGCAATGATCTATTGCCCAGGAGCTCTATATTGTTGGTCAAGTAGAGTTTCAGGTTCCTCATTGTAAGTGAATCTATTTTAGTCTTCTGGTTCTTTAGTACTTTCCTTTTCATTCTTCTTTTTAAATTCATCTATCTTTACATTTGCACTTTCAACAATTTTTTTAGAGGCTTTATTTAGACATTTATAAGCCTTTCTCTTGGTAGAATACTCTAGAAATATTCCTTCATCACTCTTGGAGTCAAGTTTTCCATTTCTATCATCTTTTAAGATATAACATTGACTGCCAAAATTTTTGAAATAACTTACATTGGATGTGTATCCATACCATAGCTCATAAGGTGTCTTTCTTCAATTGTACTATGTTCAATGTGTAAACAACAGTACTAACAGCTTCCCTCTAGAATATTTGGGTGATGCCTTTCTCTATCATCAGTTTCCTTACACAATCAACTATGGATCTGTTCCTTCTTTCAACAATTCCATTCTGCGGTGGTATTCTTGGTGCAGAGACCCGTCTTTTGATTCTATGCTCATTACAAAAGTTAGTGAATTCATCTGATGTAAATTATCCTCCTCTATCTAACCTTAAGCATTTTAAATCTTTACCACTTTGTTTCTCAACCATTGCTTTATACCATTTAAACATCTTAAATGCTTCTGATTTATCTTTTAGAAACATGATTGTCATCATTCTAGAGTAATCATCAACAAAGAGAATAAAATATC
>MU224186.1:4742485-4794551 GCA_018584345.1 Thuja plicata | reverse complement strand
TATATATATATATATATATATATATATATATATATATATATATATATAGTTTATATCTGTGTTATTATTAAATGTAGATTATATATGTATACGTATATGTGGGTGCACACACATACACGCTGCATATATAAATATTATTACTTGTGTGTTTTTTATTTGTTTGTTCAAGGGTATTTTGATGTTTAATAAAATATATTGAATAAAAGTAAAAATAATAATAAAAGATAATGAAAGGAAGCTCCTATTGGTAAAACTAGCTATCTAGGAGGGAGTTGAACTCAAGACCTCCTAGAAGTTAGGCTAGTTTGATTCCAAGTGGGCTATATATTTTTCTTGAAAGAATTATGTTTAATCTTCTTGTTATAGGTTTCTTGGGAGGTTATTTTAATTAAATTTATTAAGAAACTTTATTATGTGTTTACAGGAATGTTGGTTTGATTTTTTTTCCAACCAACTATGGAAGTTGGATAAGTTGCTTCCCGCAAAGAAACTCCTCCAACCATATAGTTGGAGGATAAATCAAACGAGTTTGGAGAAATTTGGGGGATGAGAGATTTTGGAGGAAAAATATCTAGTAATTATTGCAAATTGGTTCCGGAAGTCATTTGGGAAAAATTGTCTCTGTGTGTTTTATTGATCATCTTTCTATGAGTACATTTGGGAAAGTTTTCTGAGTAAGGAAGAGAGGTTTGGTTTCTAGAGGAGACTCTACCAAGAGGCTATCATCTCACTTAAAGCTTGGAGGTATTGTAGGGGTGTGCTCCAGCCATTGTGAGGTTTCTCTGCATGATTCTAGGTAGGATCTGGATCCGGAAGAGTTTACTTCTTCCTGTATATGTGTGAATGTTTTTGTGGAATTATTCATAAGTGTTTTCATATTAGTGTGATGATAGGATGATATATATTTTTATTTAGTTGTTTAAAAATATTACAACCAGGAAAATGTGATCATTCCTTTTATGCAAATGTTGTTTGTGTTATGACAGTTCAAATTATTACAAAACCTTAAACTCTAAATTCAATTTTATTATTTTCCACCTTATTCTAGAGATATCATTTCGCATCCAATAAATATGTGCATACATTCCACTGCCAAATCATCACTACATGGCTGATTACTAATCAACTGGTCAATTAAACAGGATGTGTAACCAGTTTTTTTGTAAACATATTCTATGTTATGTAAACTCGATCTAAGGAATGAATTATGAAAGTCAACATTATCAAACAACTAATACTTGGCAAATTACTAAACTTTATTAATCATTCCAACATCCTTTTTGTATTCTTTTCTGTTATGAAGGTGAGTCTGTATCTTGTTTTTGCCAGTTGACACACAGATTTCTTGTCACTGTCATTTTTCCCTTCTTGCTACTCGGGTGACAAGAACCATAATTAGACATTTTACACCATTACACCTGAATGCAAAAATAAAACAATAACAATACAGAATATATCTCTTCAACATATTCACACATAGTAGTTCTGCCATGAATCCAGGATTTATACAAATATAACATTTAAGTATAATTCTGAAGTTATATTTGTATAAATACCTTTTAGGATGTTTGAGATAGGTTTCACCTTCATAGGAGTTAAGATGCATATTTTAGATTTTGGGGATTTTAAAAAAAAATCAGGCTTAGCCAAATTTCAAGCAAATGAGGGTTCCCTAGATTTATGAACAAGTTATGGAACATAGTGTTAATGCATGTGGAAAGTTATATGTTGTACCTTATGAATTTTTATACATGGGTTTTTTGGAATTATAAGATGTTACTGATGTGTTTTTAGTACTTGTCTTATGATAGAATCCATAATATAAGGCTAGGACTTGTTCGGGTGGCCTGAGTGCACCGGAGGGCTCCCTAGACTTGTGAGATGCATCTTTTCAAAGTAATTGATGTTTTCACAGCTTTTGTGTTTGGGTAGGGGACTAGGTACCCTAGGTGAGTGGCTCACTATAGGTGTTGGAACCCTAAAGTGGTTGCCAGATGATCCTATGGGTGGGTTAGTAAAAAGTGATAACCTAATAATGAATTTTGGGAAAGGAGGGGAAACAAAAGATAATGAAGCAAAATATATTAATGGCCACATAGTCCTATTGGAGTACCAAGACCATGGGTAACTTCCACATAGGATCCCTATTGAGAAAGGGGGTACCGTGGTTACATGGTTACCAGGGAGGATCCCAAAATTTTGGATATGTGATGATACTCACCTAGAGGGTATGCTAGAAACCTAACCTTTGTGATTAGTAATGTGATATCTTGTAATTTTTGTATTTTTTTCAAGTGAGGGTTTGTGAAACTTTAGAATTCTTAGGGCCTTGTGAGTATATTGGTTCTATCTCCTAGCATGGGTGCTGGAACTTCACCAGTTTCACATGGTTGGGTGGCAAAAATCTTTTGAGGTCCTCTTCGTGGTTCGTGACTTGGATGTGTTCTATTCTATGCATTAATGAAGACCTTTCTATTATCATTGTTACTGAAACAAAAGATGTAAAGATATATTGCAATGCCTTTAGGTCATTTTGTACTTACTATTTTAATGATATTCATTATCAGAAAAATGTAATTATAAAGCAAAGCAATGTAATTGGGAGGGATAGTTCTAGGGTTTATTTTACGGGATATTATTTGAAATATCAAAGTTTAAATGTAAAGTGTAAATATTGAATTACTCTCTCTATCTCTCCTATGTTGAAATAAAAGGAAATGTTTATTATGCTAAGGTTAAAATGTAATTTGTGAGAATAGTTATTTCAATGTTTAGGAAAAAGAAATGCAATTGATATATAATTGTAAATGAAATGTTTTTTTTTACCCTATCTCTTAAGTTATGAAATGTGAAAGTAAAGAAAAGAAATGACATTCAATTTGGATAAGTAATGTAAAAATTTTAATAAATGAATTCATTAAGGGAACCTTAAGGAAGGTAATTGTGAATGTATTAATGATGTAATATTAGAAAAATAAAAATTTTAGTTGCAATTTTTGGTCATAAGACCTGATTCCTTATGGGTTCCTTGGCAGGGACATTACATTTGGTATTAGATCCCTGGTTTCTACACTGGGATCTCAGGGTCTATTTACATTTAAAACTCAAAACTTTTCAACACATTGAATGCTCCTTTTAAACTTGCACTTAAAAATGATATTTCACCACTCTTCCAGGATGCCTCCTGATACCCGCGAAAGAGCTAAGGATAGAGCTCAAGAGTATTCCTCGAGATCTCACCCAGAGAGTTCCCATGGGGAATATGAGGGAGAACACAACCAAGATAATCATAGAAATGAGAGTCAGAGTAATGACTCGGAAGGAGCCCAACTTAGACAACTTATGCAAAAACTTCTACATAGACTCAATAACCTTGAAAATAGAGTCAATGTTGAAGAAGGGAACCAAGCTAAACACCAAGATAAGTAAAGAGATGGGAGCCCTAGGAGAACGAAATTTATGTAAGAAACTGAGGACAAGGATACCACTCACATGAGGGACTTTCTCAAAGTTAGGGTACCCCTTTTCTATGGCAACAAAGGGGGATCTACTGCGAAAACCTGGTTTTTAGACCTTGATGCACCTTTTAGTAGAAATGTCAAGGCCAGATGCACTATTATGAATTTGAGGAAGTTTACATCTACATGGTGGCATACGGAAGAAGAAAAACTTCAAGTCACCATCAACATTATTTCATGGGAATTATTCCTAGAAATCTTTAAGGATCGGTTCATGTCTGATCAGTGTTGACAGGGAAGGGAAGAATAATTTATCCTCCTCAAGCAAGCCAACATGTTAGTGGAAGAGTACAAAATTAAGTTTTATGAACTTAAGCCTTTCTCAGGTTTTAGAGATGACAAACCCATTCTTGTCCAACACTTCATCAGAGGTCTGAATGACCGAATATCAGGAGAGGTAGCAGTCTTAGAACCCAAGAATATCTAGGATGCCATCACTAAGGCATACCTATTCAAAAGAAAGGTCAAAGGAAAATGTGGCTACTCTAGTGGCCAAAATTTCAACCCTAGATCAAGTTCTAAGGGAAATTTTGATCAAGGAAATTCCAACTCCAAGAACCAGCAATCCTCTTTCAAAGGTGGACAAAACTTTCCTAAGAAGAAATTTCAAAATAATAACCAAGGTAATGGAAGGTTTCAAAAACATCAGAACCAAACAAATTTTTGGACACAACAAAGGATTCCTCCTCCACAATCCCAAAACTCTCAGAATTTCAATAGAGGAGGTTATCAACAATCTAGTACTCCTCCTGCAAGGAATTTTGGTTGAAGCATGGGGTGTTATTCTTGTGGAAAAAAAGGGCATATTGCAATTTATTGCCCTCACCACACAAACCCCACCTGTCAGAATCAATAAGTTTTAGAACGAATAGTAGGAGATGTTCGTTGATCTCACACGGTGTTTTCCACAGTGGAACACAGACAAGCTAACCACCAGAACACCGTCATAGAAACTTTAGGTTTGTTAAAGGGTAAAACTATTTCTATTCGCTTTGACTCATGAGAAACTAAATCCTTCATATCTTCCTCTTTGATAGAAAAGAGTGGGCTAGTGGTAGTAGGGAAAGGAGTTTAGTGGCAGGTAGAGCTATCCTCAAGGGCTAAATTGACCATAGATTTGTGTGTTCAAGGTTGCAACTTGGGATTAGGACCTTTCTCTTCCAATGTTGATCTTCAAGTTATTCATCTTGGATCATAAGGGGTTGTCCTAGGAATGGATTGGTCGATATCTCATGAAGCCAGGATAGATTGTAGAAAGAAGCTCATTCATTCCTTGGATGATTTGGGTAAGCCCAACATAATTTTTTGGAATTCAATGACCTATTTCACTCTGGATGATATTAGCTATGCAACTTAAGAAATGCATGAGAAAGGGATGCCAACTTCTTGCAGTCTCAATTATTGATTTGACTAACAAGGAAGATAGATAATTTATACTTGAGCACCCTTTACTTCAATAATTTGTAGATGTTTATCCAATTGAGAATCTGGGAATGCCTCCCAAATGGGATATTGATTTCCACATAGAATTGGTGCCAGGAGCTGAACCTATCTCCAAAGCTCCTTATTTCATGACCACTCATGAGTTGAGTGACTTAAAATTTCAACTAGAAGAACTCTTGGAAAAAGGCTTTATCAGACCAAGTGTGTCACCTGGGGGAGCTTCGATTATCTTTGATAAAAAGAAGGACAGTTCACTACGGTTGTGCATTGACTATCATCAACTCAACAAAGAACCATTAAGAATCAGTACCATTTTCCAAGGATTGATGATTTATTCGATCAAATGAAAGAAGCCAAGCTATTTTCCAAGATTGACTTGAATTTAGGTTATCATCAGTTAAGGATTCATGAAGCCGACATTCACCAAACAGCTTTTCATACTTGGTATGGACACTATGAATTTACCATAGTACCTTTTGGTCTTACAAATGCACCATCAGTATTCATGAGTCTTATGAATGGGGTATACAGGACCTTCTTGGATAAATTTGTCATAATTTTCCTAGATGATATTTTTTTGTATTCTAAGTCAGGAGGAGAACATGAGCAACATCTTTGACAAGTGATACATTGCCTTCGTGAGAATTAGTTGTTTGCAAACTTGGAGAAGTGTGAATTCTTTCAAACTGAAGTTAAGTATCTTGGTCATGTTATCTCAGGAGAAGGTATATTAGTTGATCCCGCTAAGATACAAGCTATAGTTGAATGACCAACCCCCACCAATGTCTCTGAGGTTCCTAGTTTCATGGGTTTAGCTGGATACTATAGACGCTTCATCCAAGGATTCTCCAAAATATCTCATCCCATCACTTCCTTGCAAAGGAAAGTGAAGAAGTTTATTTGGACTGAGAAATGATCAAAATCTTTTCAGATGCTAAAGGCTAAATTGACCAGTACCCCAATTTTGGTGATACCTGATCCCACTTAAAATTTTGTAGTATGTACGGATGCCTCCTTGGAAGGCATAGAGGCAGTATTGATGCAAGAAGGAAGAGTTATTGCTTATGAGTCTAGAAAGATCAAGGATCATGAGCTTAACTATCCCAAATATGATTTGGAGTTGGCAGCTGTAATTCATGCCTTGAATCATTGGAGACACTTCTTATTGGGGCATCGATTTGAGTTACACACTGATCATCGAAGCCTTCAATAAATATTCACTCAACCTGATCTCAATGCCAGGTAGTGTTAATGGATGGAGTTCCTATGTGAGTATGATTTTGAGGTCAGATATATCCAAGGTAAGGTAAATGTCATGGTAGATTCTTTGAGAAAAAGGAGACATGAGATATCCATGCTCAACCTTTCGACAGATTTGAGAGGTCAGATCCTGCAGTCACTTTCTTTAGATACCTTGTATCAAGAAGTTAAAGTTGAAATTGAGATAGGAAGCACCTTAGAAGGAAGGTTTTCAGGGTATTCCCTAGAGTTGGATGGACTGTTGAGATAGCAAGGCAGAATTTATGTACCACTTTCAGGAAATCTTCGGAGAGTCATCATGGTGGAAGCACATCGTGCTCCCTATTCAACTCATCCAAGTGTTAAGAAGATGTATTTAGATCTGCGATAGTTATACTTTTGGTCAGGTATGAAGAGGGATATAGCAGATTTTGTGGCTAGGTGTTTGGAATATCAAAGGGTCAAGGCTGAGTATCATCATCCAGCCATCCTCGTTCAACCAAAATTGATTCCCGAATAGAAATGGGATATGATATCTATGGATTTCATTGTGGGACTAACGGTCACGTATCGGAGACATGACGCTATCATGGTCACAGTGGATAAGTTAACCAAGGTAACACATTTCTCTCCTATGTAGTGATCCTATAATGTTACCTCAGTAGCCAGAGTCTTCATGAAGTATATAGTCAAATTGCATGGTGTTCCTAGAAAGGTTATCTCTAAGAGAGACCCAGTATTCACTTCAGAGTCTGGACCTCTTTGTAGCATGCTTTAGGGACTCAGTTGAATTTTAGTTCAGCATATCACCCAGAGACTGATGGTCAGATAGAGCGAGTTAATTAGGTTCTTGAGGACATGCTTAGGATGTATGTGATGGATAGATAGACCCATTGGGAATATTAGTTGTACATAGTGGAGTTTTCATACAATAATGGTTATCATAGTTCTTTGGGGATGTCACCATTTCAAGCTCTTTATGGTCGTCCTTGTTGTACCCCTCTGAGTTTGGATTGCTTGGAGGATAGAGTACTACTTGGCCCTGAGATGTTGTAGGATATGGAACAGTAGGTACATAGGATCAGAGAGCATCTTGTGATAGCTCAAGATAGGAAAAAGAAGTATGTTGATGCTTGTAGGATTGATAGGCAATTTTCTATTGGAGATAAGGTGTTTCTAAGAGTCTGCCCACGTAAGAACCCTATTAGTTATGGAAAAGGTTCTAAGTTGGCACCAAGATTTGTGGGTCCATTTGAGATCCTTGAGAGGATAGGACTGGTTTCTTACTGACTCACCCTACCGCCTAGCCTTGCACGTGTGCATGATGTATTTCATGTATCTTTACTTAGAGAGTATATTCCTGATTTGACCCATGTTTTAGATTGGAAAACTTTACAGGTAGAGGACAGGTAGCTGGCTTTGGATCTAGTACATATACTCCAGTAGCAGACTTTGACCCTCAGGGGTCACAACATAGAGCAGGTAAAGGTCCACTGGGTTACAACCACTTTAGGATTTTTGGTATACGTATATGTGGGTGCACACACATATACCTCTGTATATATAAATATAATTACAACTTGTGTGTGTTTTATTTGTTTGTTCAAGGGTATTTTGATGTTTAATAAAATATATTGAATAAAAGTAAAAATAATAATAAAAGATAATGAAAGGAAGCTCCTATTGGTAAAACTAGCTATCTAGGAGGGAGTTGAACACAAGACCTCCTAGAAGTTAGGCTAGTTTGATTCCAAGTGTGCTATATATTTTTCTTGAAAGGTTTATGTTTAATCTTCTTGTTATAGGTTTCTTGGGAGGCTATTTTAATTAAATTTATTAAGAATAATTATTATGTGTTTACGGGAATGTTGGTTTGATTTTTTTTCCAACCAACTATGGAAGTTGGAGAAGTTGCTTCCCATAAAGAAACTCCTACAACCATATAGTTGGAGGATAAATCAAATGAGTTTGGAGAAACTTGGGGGATGAGATATTTTGGAGGAAACAAATCTGGTAATTATTGCAAATTGGTTCCAGAAGTCATTTGGGGAAAAAATTATCTCCTTGTGTTTTATTGATCATCTTTCTATGAGTACATTTGGGAAATTTTTCTGAGTAAGGAAGAGAGGTTTGGTTTCTGGAGGAGACTCTACCAGGAGGCTACCATCTCACTCAAAGCTTGGAGGTATTGTAGGGGTGTGCTCCAGTCATTGTGTGGATTGTCCATAGGACTCCAAGTAGGATCTGGATCTGGAAGAGTTTACTTCTTCCTGTATGTATTTGAATGTTTTTGTGGAATTATTCATAAGTGTTTTCATATTAGTGTGATGATAGGATGATATATATTTTATTTAGCTGTTTAAAAATATTACAACCAGGAAAATGTGATCATTCCTTTTATCATTTCTTTTATGCAAATGTTGTCTATGTTATGACAGTTCAAATTATTACAAAATCGTAAACTCTAACTTTGACTTCATTATTTTCCACCTTATTCTAGAGATATCATTTTGCATCCAATAAAAATATGCATATGTTCCACTGTCAAATCATCACTACATGGCTGATTACTAATCAATTGGTCATTTACACAGGTGTGTAACCATTTTTTTTGTAAACATATGCTATGTTATGTAAACTCGATCTAAGGAATGAATTATGAAAGTCAAAATTATCAAACAAATAATACTTGTCAAACTACTAAACTTTATTGATCATTTCAACAACCTTTTTTTATTCTCTGTTGTTATGAAGATGAGTTTGTATCTTGTTGTTGCCAGTTGACACACAGATTTCCTGTCACTATCATTTTTCCCTTCTTTCCACTCGGGTGACAAGAACCATAATTATACATTTTACATCATTACACCCGAATGCAAAAAGAAAACAATAACAATACAAAATATATCTCTTCAACATATTCACACATAGTTGTTCTACTATGAATCTAGGATTTATACAAATATAACATTTAAGTATAATTCTGAAGTTATATTTGTATAAATACCTTTTAGGATGTTTGAGATAGGTTTCACCTTCATAGGGGTTAAGGTGCAGATTTTAGATTTTGGGGATTTTAAAATAAATTTAGGCTTAGCCAAATTTCAGGCACATGAGGGTTCCCGAGATTTATGAACAATTTATGGAACATGGTGTTAATGCATGTGGAAAGTTATATGTTGTACCTTATGAATGTTTATACATGGTTTTTTTGGCATTATAAGATGTTAATCATGTTATTTTAGTACTTTTCTTATGATAGAATTCATAATATAAGGCTAGGACTCGTTCGGGTGGCCTGAGTGCACCAGAGGGTTCCCTAGACCTATGAGATGTATCTTTTGAAAGTAATTAATGTTTTCATGGCTTATGTGTTTGGGTAGGGGACTAGGTACCCTAGGTGAGTGGCTCACTATAGGTGTTGGAACCCTAAAGTGGTTGTCAGATGATCCTATGGGTGGGTTAGAGAAAAGTGATAACCTAATAATGAATTTTGGGAAAGGGGGGGAAACAAAAGATAATGAAACAAAATATATTAATGGCCACATAGTCCTATTGGAGTACCGGGACCATGGGTAACTACTAGGGAGGATCCCTATTGAGAAAGGGGGTAATGGGGTTACATGGTTACCAGAGAGGATCCCAAAATACTGGATATGTGATGACACTCACCTAGAGGGTATGCTAGAAACCTAACCTTTGTGATTAGTAATGTGATATCTTGTAATTTTTTTTATTTGTTTTCAAGTGAGGGTTTGTGAAAATTTAGAATGCTTAGGGCCTTGTGAGTATCTTGGTTCTATCTCCTAGTACGAGGGGTGGAACTTCACCAGATTCACATGGTTGGGTGGCAAAACTCTTTCGAGGTCATGTTTGTGGTTCATGACTTGGATGTGTACTATTCTATGCATTAATGAAGACCTTTCTATTATCATTAATACTAAATGAAAGATGTAAAGATATGTTATAATGCCTTCAGGCCATTTTTGTACTTACTATTGTAATGATATTCATTATCAAAAAAATGTAATTATAAAGAAAAGCAATGTAATTGGGAGGGAAAGTTCTAGGGTTTATTTTAAGGGATATTATTTGAAAGATCAAAGTTGAAATGTCAAGTGTAAATATTGAATTACTCTCTATATCTCCCCTATGTTGAAATAAAATGAAATGTTTATTATGCTAAGGTTAAAATGTTATCTATAAGAATAGTTATTTCAATGTGTAGGAAAAAGAAATGAAATTGATATATAATTGTAAATGAAATGTTTTTTTTTTAACCCTATCTCTTAAGTTATGAAATGTGAAAGTAAAGAAAAGAAATGAAATTCAATTTGGATAAGTAATGTAAAAATGTTAATAAATTAATTTATTAAGGGAACCTTAAGGAAGGTAATTGTGAATGTATTAATGATGTAATGTTAGAAAAAGAAAAAAAATTGTTAGTTGCAATTTTTGGTCATAAGACCTAATTCCTTATGGGTTCCCTATCAGGGACATTACAACTTGACCTGTGAAGAACCAAACTATAAGTTCTTCCCTAAGGTTGTTGCTCAACCCGGCGACAAGGGAGCAATTTCAAGTATCCCACCTGGGGTTTTACTAGTTGAAGACATATGTGCATACATTCACTACAAAGTTGTAGAGATTGGAGACATTAAGCTTGAAGAAACTTATTAGAAGCTATGCAAGGATGGAAACCTAAAGGATGAGTACAAACACATTGAAGTGAAAGGGTTAACCAATGCTCTACTGTTCCTAAAAAAATTTAAGAAAGAATGGATTCACATTGTGCTTAGCTGAGTGCATGATGATAAAATGTGGTTAGATGAATCTAAGGAAATCACAAAGGATGTGATTAATGTAGTGACTGGTTACCTTATCACTAAGAAGGAAAAATCCCCAAGGCACCCTAGACACCCCGAGATTGAAAAGCTAACTGGAGCCGAATGGGATGGCATAGGTCTGAAAGTCAATTCAATCACCGACCCTAAAATGAAATTCAGTGTATATGTGATTGGATACAAGATATTTCAAGCAAGTGGAATGAATAGCGTTGCTTGTGGAGTAGTTGACACAACATACAAGATAGTAAAGAAGGGATTGCAACTAGCCCTAGCCAAGCTTCTACTGAAACAACTGGAAGAAAACATGAGAATAATTAGATCAACACAATCTAATACATGTAAGTTTGATTCTCTATTAATGTGCACATTCTTTTACTTTTAGAACTTCTTTCCTTTAATCGGTAATGTCACTTGTGCCACCAACTGAATAATAATACCATAGATTAGTGTTACATTAAATCACTAGGAGATAATTTCATTCCACTGTCGGATGGCTACTTCACAACATTTAAGAATAGGATGCAAAAGAGGATGAGAATTCCTGCACAGTTGGTTGAAGAATACAAAGATGAGATATGCTTTGTAGTTGACACTGACACTACACTCATCAAAGCTGCCAACCCAAGAATAGCATGGTTACCACCATTGAAATATGAAATTGACATAGATATGGCTACAAAAGCCATTGAAGCCCTACAAAATGAATCAGATGACAAATCTATGAGAAGATTTATCATATATGAGGAAGCCAAGTCAAGAATAAAGATTGGCTTAGTAGTCAAGAAAATAGGGAAAAAGGAAACACAAATGGTAAAAATACTTAGGAAGAAACTCTTGGTAACTGATGAAGAGTTGGAACAATCAGCAGATATCACCGAGGAAGAGTCACCCATTAGTGAAGGTAAAGAGTTAAGTGATTTTGAGTCTATAGAATCAGATGCAGAGCCACTGAAGGCAAATAAAACAAAATTTATTGATGTAACAGCTACATCAAAGACAAGAAGAAAATAAAATAAGGTAGACTCACCACCATTGAAGAAAGGCATGGTAAGATCATATATGAAAAGAAATCCTAAAGCCTCAACCAAGCTGAGACAATGAAAGAAATATATAAGAGGTAGAGAAGACAAGGATGATACTAAAGAAGCAGAAAGACAATAGAGAGTCTAAGAAGAAAAGGCCAAAATACCAAAGACAATTGATGAAATTGCAGATTCAATCATCAACACAAGTAGTATACAACATCATAAGATTAGACAATGGGGAAATATGTCTATCGAGGATTAGAACAAAATAGAAGAAGCAATCATTAAGATGATGGTAGCTTACAAATATGTACCTCTACAATTTGGAAATCATATTCCATAGGAGCTACAAGACAAAATATCCTCTAGGTGGACATATGCATCACATATGGAGAAGCAGATGAGGTAGAAATCCCTAGTTGCATTCATGCCCAACTCCTTAGTTGAAGAAATTGACTCAACCATGAAGGAGTATGCCAAGATTTTTTTTGCAAAGAGCAGAGCATACAAGGTATTGTAGAACAAGCTCAAAGAGATTGACAGTGAGAGCAATAAGATTTGGACACAAATCTTTAATCCACCCAAGCAAGTACTAGCTCTAATCAAGACTGCTCACACTGAGGAAAAGGAGGCCACACCGCACCCCGAGCACATTTTCATCAATGAAACCAAGGATGTTAATCCCATTTATTTAACCATAGAGGCAAGTAAGCCCATGGATGATATTCCTCAAATATTGCAATCATTAGGGGAAACACTAGATATAACTATACAAGATATCACTCATGATGATTCTGATAATGATGCAAAGGCTGATGAAGATGTAAATATTGCCACAAAGGAAAGAAAAAACATTATGTACAGACCCTAACCTATCATTCCACAAGGTTTCATTCATTTTCAACTATGGATGCTTAGGTTAGAGCCATTTTTGTTCCTGCAACTCTACAAATGGATATTACAGACATAATCACCTAACACAAAGTGTAACTTTACAATCCCTAAACTTGAATTCAAACTTGAATATGGAAAATAAAGCTAAAACAAAACTCTACACTCCCATGGAGTCAAATTATACAATCCAATCCATACAAAATCATACAAGGTTGCAGAAACTTTGTAAATGCAAGGAAAACTAAAAATTGCATCTGTACAGTTTTCTCACACGTGTGGTCTGTAACTAAAACTTCATTAACCTCTAGAATCCTTCATCCCATGCTCAAATACCTGATCTTGGGTGGTTATTATTATCCAAATTTCCCTATTCTATGAATTTTGGCTACAGGTGGAGTGAAATGAGGCTCCCATAAGGGTTGAGCCCAGCCAATGAGAAAGACCTTAAATTTTTTGGTCTTGGTTGTGTCCTCTGCTATGTTTTCAGTTCTTTGGTCTACCTTGTTCATGCAAAATATTCTAAGTATGAAAAACCTATGTATTACATGGAAACCCTAGTTTTCCATGACCTTTTCTAATTTGTCATTACCTTTTTGGAGTCACTTAAGTTTCCCTTTTTCCATGTACGTATTTGTATCCCTTTAAGTCTCCAAGTCGTAGAAAGGAAATAATATTTTCTATTTTATCCAGCAACCCCAAGACTTCCTTTAGTCTCATAGTCTCGTAATGAGAAGGCACATTCCATTTTGATCATGAGATTACATGACCATCATTGGATCAAATGTTGATCAGAGGGAAGTCGGGTAATCTCCTGATATAACCCAGAGTTAGCAGATGGTATCGATACCTCGCGACTTAGGTATTTTCAAAACTATAGATATAACCTAAGTTCAAGCTGGGTAGGGTTAAGTTCTTTGAGTCGGGTGATCTCATAATCGAAGAAAAATATTCCAAATCATTTGGTAGCTACGAGACTTCCTTTAGTCACTTAATCTCATAAGCAAAAGAAATATGCCAAATGTATTTAGAGACTTAGCGATTGTCATCCTATTAGTGGAAGATCCAATGCTTGTCGCGTGATCTCCTAATATAAGCTAGGGTTAGTAAAATGGTTCAATGACAATAAAGTAGATGAAACCCAAGGTAAATGCAGATTTAAGGGACTAATTCAAGGATGGATCAGATTAATAAGATCTATGGTCACGTTTCAAACTAAGATAAAGGCATTTTTAGAGTCATTGATGTAGATGTATGCACCTTCTTTGACCGTTATCATTCAAATATCTGATCTCTGTAGTTATGGAAAGACTGACTTGCAAAGGTGTAGATGAATCACCCAAATTCTTAGAGGCATAGTTATGGCGATGGGAAAGGTGTTCATGCCTAAATTTGATATTTCAAGATATTTTTGAATGGCATTGATGAGAAGAATCGATAGAGTTAGGGTTTCCAATTATTTTATGCAAATCAATTGTAACCCTAAATCAGATTTACTCCAAGCCCGCATGCTAGCGAGGGTGTATATATTATTTTCAAAAGTTGTTGGTAAAAAAGGATTTCCAGTTGATGAAAATTATATGTGGTATTTCTCCGCCCTCTGGTTTTCAGCATTTGTAACTTTTTCATTGATATTGAGATATTGCAAGGTATTATGTGACATCCTTTTTTCCCTCATGTCTTCCCTGTCTAAATTTCTCTTATTGAATTGAGTATATTGAATGTTTTCAGAGATATCTTAGGGTTCCTGAGCCTTCTTCCTTTCTACAATTCATATGTACTCTTGTGGATGATTTGATTTGAATGAGTTTGTGGATATTCTTTAATCCCTTATCACTTTGTCTCATTCTTGTGCCTAGTTGTAGAAATGAATATTTTTTTGCAGGTTGTAGTCTATACCTAAATTTCTTAGGAAAGCTATTGTTTGTGAAATATTTTATTTCCTTGAATAGCTTCTTTCTATTTCAGACCTTTCTATGAAATATTTATGCAAATCTATTCATAAAGTTGTGTCCTCCTAGACCTATGTTTGTTTGTTGATCTCACTCATTGTGCTGTGATTCATATTACTTTTGGTGTATCACCTATTAGGATAGTTTTCTTATTCATTTATTTCTCTTCCATGCATTCTTTCTATCCCTTTTCCCTCAAGAATTTACTTTCATGTTAAGAAGCAAATTTGGGTGATTATCCAAGAGGAACCAGCCTAGAACCTGGAGGTCTCATTTCAATTAGCAAAGGTCCCAAAACCTGGAAATGATTCCCATGTTATACTAGGTTATCAAGACTATGAGAGCTTGAAAGGGTGCAAAACTTAGTGTATAACAATTCTGGCACACCCGGTGAGACCTAAAGGAAGTTTATTTGCAAAGATTGTGCTATCTCTGATATACTAATTGCATAATAAAGACCTAAAGAGGTTTTCCTGTCAAGTATATCTAGCGACTCCATTGGTGAAGAATAGAAGATCTAGTCCTATTCAAAGTATATGAGAAAGATTGAGACAAGAAGCTCAAAATATTCTGAGTTCTTACAGTTGCCCTTAACAAGAAAATATAAAGGAAGATCATCTAAAACGACATCCCTTCCAAGGAGGGTACAGTCTACACCACCTAATACTTCAGAGAGGAGACCTTTTCCTTATCATTTCAGAAGAAGAGGAAGATCTCTTACTAGAGAGATACAAGAAGATTAAGCTCCACCCTTAAATACAACTCACATAGTTGTTGCTCAACAAATCTCAGCTCCTGCAATGGCTAGACAATTTGCCTTTGCACCCTTCAACCAAGGAAGTCCTTTAAACAATTCTAAACATCATGATGTACCCTTAGTAGCTCTAAAGAGTCTACCTAATTTCACAAGAGAAGGACAGATGACAACTTTTGAACACATAAGAGATGTGACTACTATCTGTAGTATACATAATATCACAGATGAAGATGTGGCCACCAAACTATTAGCAGCCTCTTTCAAAGGTAAGGCTTTGGAATGGTTTAGAACTCTAGCTGTTGGTTCTATTAATTCATGGCATGGATTAGGGGATGCATTAAGTAGATACTTTGAAGATAAATTAGATAATTTATCTTTGGTTGAGAAACTAACAACCATAAAGAGAGATCCTCAAGAACAAATGATAGACTTCAATAATAGATTCCTCAAGACATGGAATATAATTCCATTCTCAGTAAGGCCATCAGCTGACCATGCCTTCTTATACTTCTTGTAAAGTTTGAATGGTCAAATCTTTGTCATGATCCAATCCATGGGAGGCACCTCTTTACCTCAGGCTTTTGACATAGTTGTCAAGGCTGAAAATTGTTTGATCCAGGCAGGCATGATAGCTAGAAGGCCACCCATGCCTCTCTTTCCTAATATTCAACCCACTTCACCTCTACAAATACCTCCTTTACCCCTATACCCACCATAGTAGCACCTCAGGATAGTACTAACAGTGAAGAATTAAAGGCAGGTTTCTCTCAAAAACTACAAGAAATGAGAAATAATCAGCAAAGTAGTCAGCAATAAATGACAAATCTGTTGCAGACTCTGACCAAAGAGTTGACTAATTTGAAAATACATAATCAAGGTCCTAATCAGCAGTATCAAAATCAAGGACAATCTTTCCTATAGAATAGGCCACCATATCAAGGAGGTTATCAGGGACAAAGGAAAATTTTTAATCAAAGGCAGTTCCAACCTTATAATCCAATGCCTCTTAACTCTGCAAATCCAGTCAGGGATGTGGTCCCAAGTCAAAATAATCTTGCTGTGGAGATGGGATGGTGTTATCCTTGTAATCAATCCCATAACCAGACAACATGCTTAAATGGAAGGGTACACCATGCACTCATGGTGCAGAATGCTTCAAATGCATAATCACAGGCCTCTTCTAGTGGGTCAATGTCCCAACAAGAAGCACATGCTGATGAGACCACTCTCCCTAATTGGGGAGAACAAGATTTCAATGAGGTTAATGGTGAATCCCAAATTGTTGCCAACACTAGGTCTAAAAGAAGAGCTCAAGACATGGAGTGAACGAAAGATATGGCTAAGGCTTCTACATCTATAGAATCTTCACAATCATTTACTCCTATCATATTGAAGAAGGTCCCCATCATTCCAATCAAGGAAAATCAACCTTTTAAGGAGCTTGAGCCTATCATAGTGAAAGCACACCAAAGAGTACACAAAACAATGCCTTTCAACATTGTGGACAATATGAAGAAGGAAAATGTCACTATGTCTATGTGGGACTCTTTGGCTATTCCATGGTAGCCTAAAATCTTGAAGAAGGCTATGGGTGAAATGTGAACTACTCAACCTACAAAAGATACAACAAAGCCAGTGTTGGTCAACACTGATTAAGAAAAGGAGGCTCCAAGAAGCAAATCCAAGGCAAGTGCCATGCAAGGTAGGAACTTAAAACCACCTCCCTTTTATGTATCTTTAATTATTGGAAAATCTTTAGTACATAATTTTATGGTAGATAGTGGAGCTACTAGCAATGTCATCCCTAAGAAAGTGGCTGACCAATTGGGACTAAAATATGAACCTTTCCAAAATAGGGTTACCCAGCTTGATGGTTCCTCAGTAAACACAATAGGTGTGGCCAAGGATACCAGTTTAATCCTCCATGCAAGCCCCAATTTCTCCATCCTACTTGACATATACATCATAGATCTCCCCGCCTTATTTTCCATATGTTTATCAAGGGATTTTATAGCCAAGATAGGAGGCTACCTTTCTTCTGACTAATCTCACATTCTTTTTCATACAAGGTATGGAACCAAGGTCACTATTAAGTCTGAATCATTGGAAGCACACCATATAGAACCATATGTGTCCAATGCAATTAATGCAAGTTGGCTTAAACTTGATGGTGATGACTTCCCAATCATCAAAGAAGAAAACACCAAGATAGAAGATGTCCCAGACATGTGTCTAGATGAATTGGAATCAGAAAGATCTTCTGAAGCCCAAGACAATGTTATTTGGGATTTCGGTTTGGGAAACTACTTAATACAAGAAAGTGGATTCATAGAGCCAAATATTTCCAAGAAAGACACTGAGCCAAAAGATCAGAACAACCAAGTCTGGGAGCTATTCTTTGATGGTGCTAGAAGCATACATGGTTTTGGTGGTGGTGCTATGCTAATCTCCCCAGAGGGAGAGAAATATTATACAACCTTTAGGTTCAATTTCTCATGCACTAGCAACACTGCTGAATATGAAATCCTAGTGAATGGAATGGAGTGGGCTAGAAAGAGATTGATCAAAGCCCTAAAAGTTTATGGTGATAGTGAGTTGGTTGTCAGCCAAGTAAGAGGGATAAGTGCAACCAAAAGTGATACAATGAGATCATACAAGCATCGAGTTTGGGATGAAATTGAATATTTCCATGCTTTCAATATTGTTGTGATCCCTAGAAAGTTAAATTAGAATGCAGATAGATTAGCTATTGTTGGATCTCAATATGATATCCCTAATAGAATTTCAAAAGAAAGAGACCAACAACATATCAAAGTAATTTTCATACCTTCTATCCTGATAATAATATTAATTGGCAAGTGTTTGACAATGATGAACAAATTCTATAGTTCTTATTTGAAGAGGATGTTTTCTCATAACATAACCAAGATAGACTAATGTAGAACTATGGTGATCAAGTGATACAACTCAAATCTAATAAGATGCCCAAGGTTCTTGTCACCTTAGAAGTTGTCTTCAACATAGATGATCAAGTTAAGAGTAGTAAAACTGGCCTGGTAGTCCAACAAGAACATTGTACTGAACTAGACTTGGAGCCAGGTAAAATTCTACAATTTGGGAAGGTAAAAATTGATTCAAAAAAGTAGGCTTACACCCAATTATTTCAAGAGTTCAATGATATATTTGCATGGAAATATGAAGACCTCAAATTTTTAAACCCAGCACTTGCTCAGCATACCATTGAATTAGAGCCAAATGCCAAACTAGTAAGGCAAAAGTAAAGGCCTGTCAACCCCAAGCTTGAGCCACTCATGCATAAAGAAGTACTCAAATTGATAGAGAATGGTATCATCTACCCCATCAAGCATACTAGTTGGGTTTCTAACCTTTTTCCCATCATAAAGAAGAATGGGGAGTTGAGGCTATGTGTTGACTTTAGAGACCTTAACAGGGCATCCCTCAAAGATCGTCATCCATTACCCTCTATGGAGAAAATCCTGTAATGTGTCTCTGGATCTGAGAGATTTTCATTATTAGATGGCTATTCAGGATACAATCAGATCTTGTTTCATGAATAAGATCAATATAAGACTGCATTTACAACCAAGTGGGTGACCATGGCTTATCAAAAGATGCCCTTTGGTTTGTCAAATGCAGGTGCTACTTTTCAAAAGGAAATGGATATGTCCTTTAAAAACCTCATGGAAAAATTTGTACTGGTTTATTTAGATGACATAACTATTTATTCTAAACATGTGGCAGACCATATCAAGCATCTAAGGAAAATATTTGAAAGGTGTAGAGAGTTTGGGATATCTCTTAATCCTAGGAAATGTGTGTTTGCAGTTCATGAAGGGAAACTGTGAGAATATATGGTATCCAAGAAAGGAATTACAATAGACCTTGAAAGGATTTCAGAAATTCTAGGACTACCCCTACCAAATCACAAGAAATGCCTTCAATCTTTCATAGGAAGAATTAACTTCGTCAAGCATTTCTTGCTTAATATTGCAGATTTACTAAAGCCTTTGACAGCTATGTTAAAGATGAGTTCAGTCTTCAACTGGAGTAAAAAAGGGAAAGATAATTTCCAAGCTATCAAAGAGGCTTTGACAGAAGCTCCTGCATTGCTAAACCCAAATTTTAGTAAGGATTTCATCCTTTATGCTTATGGAGGTTCTGATGCCATATCTGCAATGTTGACCCAAGAAAATTCTGAAGGATTGGAGCAACCTATTGCTTTCTTTAGAAAAGGTTTGGAAGAATATGAACAGAGATATTATTTTGTGGAAAAACATGTACTTGTTGTGGTAAAGAGCCTTAAAAAGTTCAGATATCTATTGACTCACAACAAGGTACACTTAAAAGTCACTCATCTAAGTGTCAAAGAGTTTTTGCTTTCCAAAGACCTGAATGAGAAAAGAGTTGGTTGGATCACTAAAGTGATGGAATATGACATTGACATCCAAACTACCAAGCTAGTTAGAGGAAGAGGTCTTTGTGAGCATTTGAAAAAGGATGAGAACTCAAAGAATTCAGAGAAAATGGATGCATCTTTGGTTATACATTCAATAGAAGAACATGCCAAGGCAGTAGGTTGGTTGCCTAACCTGATTCATTATTTGAAGACAAGATAATGTCCTATAGATCCAGATTCATCCAAAAGAAGATATTATAGATTACAATCTACTCCCTTTGTGTTGATAGATGAAATTATTTTTAGAAAGGATCATAATGGTGTCCTTTTGAGATGTATTGATTCAAAAAAGGTAGTAGCTGTCCTATTTGAATTTCATGATGGACCTTCTGGAGGTCATTTCTCTCCTAGGACTACTGCTTTTAAAATCATGAGGGTTGGATACTATTGGCCATCTATCTTCAAGGATAGTCATGATTATGTGATAAAATCCATCAAATGTGCCATGTTTGTAGGAAAAGAAAGGTTTTCAGCCTTGCCCCTTCAGCCCATCAGAATAGAGAAACCTTTTATGAAATGGGGCATAGATTTCATTGGCATGATTAATCCTTCATCTAGTGCAGGCCATAAGTGGATAATTGTTGCAACAGATTATTTCACTAGATGGATAGAGGCAGTTACATTGAAAGAATCAAATGAGAGTGTTGTCCTCAACTTTTATGATGACATTATTCATAGGTTTGGCACTCCAAAATCAATCATATCAGATAATGCACTTTCTTTCACAAGCCTCAAAGTATCAGAATGGGCAATCAAGCATGGCATTTATCTAAATACAATTTCAAATTATTACCCTCAGGGAAATGGTTTGGCAGAATCAACTAATAAGAACTTGATTAGGATAATCAAGAAGACCCTACAAGATAACCAAAGAGATTGGCATACTAAATTGAAATCTGCCTTATGGTTAGAAAAAATTACCCCCAAAAAAAATCATTGGGAATTCTCCTTACATGTTAGTATATGGAAAAGAAGCTAAGTTATCCATTTCAACTGAACTGCCAGCTTTCGACTTAGCTACTCAATATGTCTTATTTCAAGAAGAGGACCCTTTGCAAGTGAGGCATGCTCAAATTATGGAGTTAGAGGAACTCAGAGATAAATCCATGAAAGATATGGAATTCCATCATATGCAAACAAAGAGAAGCTTTGATAAAAGAGTTAGGGCTAGAAACTTTAAAATTGGGGATGTAGTCCTTAAGTGGGATGAATTCAAATCAAGGCCAGGCAGACATACTAAATTTGATTCCTTCTAGGGAGGTCCATTTGTCATCACTAAATGCAAGGAGAATAATGCTTTTTAGCTATCAAATCTTGGAGGAGATCCCTTGCCCATTTCTGTTAATGGATTCCACTTGAAGCCTTGTTTTGAGGTTAGTCCTTCCTTGTAGATATTTGTAATTATGTCCCCTATTTTCTGTCCCTACTTTCTAGTTTAGTCTTCCCTATTTTTCAAGAAGTACTCAAGCATAGTTTTGTTCCTCCCTCCAATCTACTTCTCTGTATAGAAGGTTTTATGTTCAAGAAGTGACTCCTATGCCCAATGGAATGTTTCAAGGTCACTAGTTTTCAATGTCTAGCAGGTTGACATCCAACAAAAATTGCCAAAATGTTATCCAAATTTCCCTATTCTATGAATTTTGGCTACAAGTGGAGTGAAATGAGGCTCCCACAAGGGTTGAGCCTAGCCTGTGAGAAAGACCTTAAATTTTTTGGTCTTGGTTGTGTCCTCTAATATTCTTTTAGTTCTCTGGTCTGCCTTGTTCATTCAAAATATTTTAAGTATGAAAACCCTAGATGTATTGCATGGAAGCCCTAGTTGTCTGTGACCTTTTCTAATTTGTCATTACCTTTTTGGAGTCACTTAATTTTCCCTTTTTCCATGTGCATATTTGTATCGCTTTAAGTCTCCAAGTCACGAAAAGGAAACATCATTTTCCGTTTTATCCGGCGACCCTAAGACTTCCTTTAGTCTCATAGTCTCGTAATGAGAAGGCATATTCCATTTTGATCATGAGATTACGTGACCATCGTTGGATCAAATGTTGATTAGAGGGAAATTGGGTAATCTCCTAATATAACCCATAGTTAGAAAATGGTATGGAGACCTCACGACTTAGGTGTTTTCTAACCCGCAGATATAACCTGAGTTCGAGTTGGGTAGGGTTAAGTTCTTTTAGTCGGGTGATCTCGTAATTAGAGATAAATATTCCAAATCATTTGGAAACTATGAGACTTCCTTTGGTTGCTTAATCTCATAAGCAAAAGGAATATGCCAAAGGTATTCAGAGACTTAGTGACTGTCGTCCAATCAAATGAAGATCTAACGCTTGTCACGTGATCTCTTGATATAAGTCGGGGTTAGTAAAATGGTTTAGCGACTCAGCAAAAAAAGTAGATTAAACCCAAGGTAAATGCAGAGTTAAGGGACTAAGTCAAGGATAGATCAAATTAATAAGATCTATGGTCACATTTTAAACTAAGATAAAGGCATTTTTAGAGTTGTTGATACAGATGTATGCGCCTTCTTTGACCGTTATCATTCAAATATTTAAAATTCAAATATCTGATCTCTATAGTTATGGAAAGACCAACTTGTAGAGGAGTAGATGAATCAGCCAACTTCTTAGAGGCATAGTTATGGTGATGGGAAATGTGTTCATGCCTAAATCTGATATTCCAAGATATTTCTGAATGGCATTGATGAACAAAATTGACAGAGTTAGGGTTTCCAATTATTTTATGCAAATCAATTGTAACCCTAAATTGAATTTACTCCAAGCCTACATGCTAGGGATGGTATATATATTAGTTTGAAAATTTGTTGGTTAAAAAGGATTTCCAGTTGATGAAAATTATATGTGGCGTTTCTCTGCCCTCTGGTTTTCAGCATTTGTAAACTTTTTCATTGATATTCAGATATTGCAAGGTATTTTGTGACATCATTTCTGCCCTCATGTCTTCCTTGTCTGAATTTCTCTTACTGAATTAGGTATATTGACTATTTTCAGAGATATCTTAGGGTTTGTGAGCCTTCTTCCTTTTTGCAATTCATGTGTACTCTTGTGTATGATTTGATTTGAATGAGTATGTGGATATTATTCATTCCCTTGTCACTCAGTCTCATTCCTGTGCCTAGTTGCAGAAGTGAATGTTTTTTTGAAGGTTGTATTCTATGTCTAAATTTCTTAGGAAATCTATTATTTGTGAAATCTTTTCTTTTCTTGAATAGCCTCTTTCTATTTTAGACCTTTTTATGAAATATTTATGCAAACCTATTCATAAAGTTGTGTTCTCCTAGACCTAAGTTTATGTGTTGATCTCACTCATTGTGTTGTGATTCATATTACTTTAGGTGTATCACCTAGTAGGATAGTTTGGTTATTCATTTATTTCCCTTCCATGCATTCTTTGTATCCCTTTTCCTTCAATAATTTACTTTCATGTTAAGAAGCAAATTTGGGTGATTATCCAAGAGGAACCAGCCTAGAACCTGGAGGCCTTATTTCAGTTAGCAAAGGTCCCATAACCTGGAAATGATTCCCATGTTATAATAGGTTATCAAGACTGAAAGAGCTTGAAAGGGTGCAAAACTTAGTTTATAACAGTTACAACCGTCCAATCCTTCATTTGCAACTTCTTGCAAAAGTTGCAAAAAGTTGCTAGGAACTTTTGAGCATTTCTTGCTTTTTGACCTTTTTGGTCAACTTGATACTTCTTGACCCATCCTAGGACCCTAGTTAGGACACTTATGACCCTATTAGAGACCATATCCCCTAGTTTCTCAAAATTAGCAACTTTTACAACTTTAGACCATTTTGACAAGATTTTGCACCTAAGAGAAACTTGTGCTCTTAAAAACATAAATGAACAAGCTTAGATCCAAAACTTATGGATCTTATTAAAAAATATATCAAAGACCCCTAAAAAACCCTAAACACCATCTAACCAATCTTCAAGCCAAAATGGGAGGTGCTCTGCACCACATAGGCAGTAGGGCAGTCCTTGACTTCATCAAATTTGGAATAGCTGAGTGAAGAAGCAATATCAATCATCATTATGTTGTGATTCTTTATGTCCCCCATCTGTTCCATAGATATAGCTCTTAGCAGTTCCACATACTTGTGATCTAGGAATTTCAAACCAGTATCTCCAATAGTAGATAGATGTAGCCTCATCAAATCTTGCTAAGTAGTGAATTTGTCCTTGTTAAGTTTAGGGATCTCCCTTCTGTAAGACATCTCTGATCTTTAGCACAAAATTCTCTAATAGAAATTGTTGGAAATGAGTTGAGTAACTAAGAGGGGAGGGGTAAATTAGTTACCACAAAAACAAATCCAAGTCCCTTAGATGTCTTAAACAAATTATCACTATTGCTCGGTTAACACAGATATTCTACTATCACTCGGTTAACATAGAAAATCTTAAGATATTAACTATGATTATCCTTTAGTGATTAATTGCAGAAACATAAAATGTAAATAAAATAACATGTACACAGATAACACCAAGTTTTAACATGAAAACCCAATATGGGAAAAACCACCAATTGCAACTAGTCACTATTTTTCACTCTTTTGAAGTGAGCCCTGTTAGGAGCCAACCCTGTTAAAGGTTACAATAAAACACTATTAGGTGTGACCCTGTTAGAGGATCTAATAACCCTATAAGGAGTGGCCTTGTTAGAGGTATTAAAACACTTAAATGTAGAAATGTCACCTTGTGAGAGGATTTACAAAAAACTGTTAAGTCTACTTTGTAAAGAGATTTAGATCACTGCTACAATTGTTAGAGAGTAACAATGGATTGACCTGTTTTGAGAAGAAGTTGTCTTTGCTGATTTAGATCTCTACTCTGGCTTTAATTACTTGATCCTCACTAGTCATATATTCTATTACAGCTCTATGTGTTTTGTACTCAATCAAAATCTCATCTGATTTCGCCTCCACACTTCAAGTCATAAAACATTTATCTCACTTTCTTAATTACACCATATTCAATCCAAACTTGACCTTATATATATATGATAAGCCTTGTCAATTCAGCCTTAATAACCTTCCATATAATCAATAAAACTTAATTTTTTCGCCTTCATATAACCAATTAACCATAAAATATAAACTATTGTTAGTTGGCTGTCACTAAAAGCATAACTCAGTTAATACTGAAATCCTTCAATGCCTAACCAAAATTGTAATGCACGAGTGAACTCTATTAGAATTGAAAATCACTTTGGTCTTCTTCAATGCCCAAGAGTGCTTGGCATAAACTGACTATTCTAGATAGGATTAGACATTTGTGTAAACATCACTACACTTGTGTAAACATCAATGACAATACACAATTGAATAATTGTCATCAACAAAAGATACCTATCATACAAGGCATGGAATCCATTCCACTTCCCATATCATAAGCATTTCATCCATGAAAAGACACTGGAGTACAAGAGTAATGTCCATAATTTTCTTTTCATTCTGTAGTTTTCTGTTTCAGCTATTTTGTTTCCTTTTTCAGCTTGGGAGGTTTTTTAGTTTTCTGTGTTTGAAGGAATACTCTGTGTCCAATGGATATGCAAGGGCAACTAGTCTTTTTGTTTAGCAGGCAAACACTCATGAGAGGTCACCAGAAATGTTACCAATTTTTGCATCATTCTCAAATTGGCAAAGCTTAGACAGCGTTGGTGAAAGGTACATTCGGTACATTTTAATTTTTAGAGCATCATGATTAATTACTTTATGCTAAAAGGAAAAAAGGAAAAAAGGAGAACATTTATTTAACACGCAAATGCATTTTACAAGTAAAATATAAATGTTTTGCAATCAAGAGTTCTTTATTCATTTGCAAAGGAATATACAAAATGGGTCCCACACAAGCCATGTGAAAGCTCTTAAAAACAATACAAGAAATAAGAAAGACCATGCATATGTACATAAGTCAAGAAAGAGATAAGGTTTATTTCATTATTGCCTAGTTGGAATGATGGACGGGGTTGTTGAGTGTCCTTGGCTGGCTGGTTGAAGAGGGCCTGCATCATGGAAGTGCCTGAAAAATATGGAAGAGAGGGTGTTAGTCTAAAATAGACAAAGCAATGATGAAACTAACACCTATCTCTAAGCATGACAACAATGCAGATTCATATTCAGAATGGTGTAGAAAAGAACACATTTTTTTATTAATAGTTTGTTCAATGTGCAGGAATATGTATGAAGACATTTTAGGTTTTTGAAGGGACATGCATTCATTACATGCATGAAACCTTCCAACTGAGATATGAAGAGGCCAAGACTGAAGGTTTGTGGACGCTCTTGAGGGGGCATGCATAAGTTTCAGGCATGGGACCTTCTGGCCGAGTCATGAAATTGTTTGAAGAACTATCTTGTTGAAGGGATGTGTTTTTTAAACATGAAAACCTTCCAACATTCATCAATTTAGATTGACTTGAATGGAGCAGCATGTTGTTAAAGGGAATTTTACCTTTAAATAAAATATTTTAGCAATCAGATTTGTGAAAAGAAAGCTACAGCTGAAAGCATATGAATCAATTGAAGAGATGCATGTTATGATTTTGAGACAACATTTTTTGAATACATATCTGAACCCATGGAACAACAGCTATACAAATAGGACAACAACAATCATCAAGATACACAAGATTAAATAGAGCAGGGAGTGGAGGTGATATTCTATAATGGAGTCAAGGCATGACAAAATATTTTAGATTCACAACACAAATTTTTGTCATGAATGGTAACAACCTTTAATGAAAATATTTCATGCCATAAAAATTTCAATTCAAGGAAGACAATCATGTGTAAAGTAAATGTAGTGCAATATTTAGAAAGGAAAAAGTATTGAGTAGCACCAACGACAAATTCTTTCTTGAAGATACATTTCAAGATAGCATATCAGCAGTGGTACCATGAGCATATAGCAAAATTAGAATATACATAATGATTTACAATCAGTAGCGTGCCATTAGCATGAAAAAGAGGAGAGAAGGATAGCCTTCAGTGTTTCATCAGATTTTCAATTACAAACTCTCACAGACAAAGTGCTTAACGTGCAGTAAGGTTAAAGTTTCATGTAGCAGTCAATGGGAACATAGAGGACAAAAAAAGAGCTAGAGTCACTACCATGAACATCAAGGAATGGACGATAGTGATAACTCAAATAATTGAGGGGTGGATAAAACATATGTGATTATCATGGGATGATGATAATGTATTCACACTCACTGTCAAAGAAGGGAAGGTCCATTATTTTGTTCTTTTCACTATTTCTATGTTTTGTACAAAGTTGTCAAGCATAAATATCAGATCATATAATTTTAGGAAGCCCTTAAATAAGATGTTTTGCAAGAATTAAAGTGAATGTCTCAATCAACAATAATACATAAGGGGTCATGACCCATGAAGTTTGTAAAGAAATGGAAACAACATTTATTCAAAGTATTCCTTTCAGATATCAAATCTCACGAAATGGAGATTTTTGTTATTAGAAACAAAACCCAGAATGACCAATAACAGAAATGAAGCAAATATTAACCGCAGTTGAAATGAATCTTGCATTAGTATAGCTCAATCACAAAGAGTTGAAAAATTTAAGGGAATGAGCACAAGAAAACATAGATTTGCATCAAGCAAGGAGCAAAAGAGCCACAAATTCTCTACAAAATATCAAATGGTAAATGTTTCCACCAAGTTTTGTATCATAGTATAACAGAATAACCATATATCATGATCAGATATAGTCTATGTGGATGCAAAGTCGCGCTAGTATAAAGAAAGAGCAAAAAGAACAGGTTGGAAATCCTCCAATTTCTATGCCATTGTTTTGCAAACAAACACCAGATAGAGCTCAAATATGGAGAAAAGTAGAAATGAAAGGAAAAGTTCATAAGATCTACCAAGTTTACATAAGAAGACCCATAATACACATAGATACAACAAAAATAAATAGGGGTTTTAAGTGTAAAAGTCACAGCCAAAGAATGGAACTCAAAAAACCTATGAAATCAAATTATCTCTGCAACTCAAAAAACCTCTCAAAGGCTCACAAATGCAATCAAACCTATTCCCAGGCAGCAACCTTCACAGAAAATCTCAGAAGTTGAGAATAGTAAAATTCTTTCTCCAGTATGGCGGCACAAATCCAAACAGAGCTCAAAAGGCAAAATGAAAGAGTGTGAACAAAGAGAAAACGTCACAGCGCCAAAGCCCAATTCCATGCCCTAAGGAAGGCGATGGCCAGAGGAGTGCAGTGTGAGAGTAAAGCAAAATGAAACAATGCATACATTTTAGGGTTCTTTACCCTTTGTAACCCATAGTTTCTTTGTCATTTTTTGGGCTTAGTTTAACTCCCCGCGGTTAAAGAGAGGTCAAAGCTTCATGGTTGTCGTTTAAAAGCTTTAACTCTAAATAAAAATAACATATTCATTGATTTGAACTTATAAATTAATGAATTCTATTTATTATATAATTCATTAATTTATAAGTTTAAATATAATGAATTTATTAATTTTGTTTAGAGTTAAAGTAAGAATTTAAAATTTACATTGTCTTTAATTAAAATAACAAAGTATGCAAGTTAATGGATACCATTTTAAAGATATTCATTAATTTATGAATTTTGATATTTTAATTTATTATTTTTTTAAAATAAAAAGTAAATGTTAAGTTCTTTAAATAGGTTTTGACTTTTAAGTTTCATTTATTTATTGCTATTAGTATTTTAATATATTTAATTTTGAATAGATAGTCTAAACTATTTACTTAAAAATTAAGTATATTAAAATACGATTTGCAATATAAATAAATTAAATTCTAATTATTTACTTGTTAAGTATTACTTTAATAACTTTAATATATCAAATTTTAAATGAATAAGTTATTATTCATTTCTAAATTAAATATATTAGAGTAATAGTTGATAAATCAATAATTAGTTGATCTTGGGATTTTTTATTTTTTGCACATCCATTCTTAATAATAATAATTATTTGTCACAGTTATAAGGCAAATATTATTAATTATTCTAAATGCATTTAGGAGGCCTTGTCTAGGATTTGGCCTTAGGTTGTGTCATGCTTTTCTAAGGGTTGACCATCAGTTGACTGCTTGCCTCATGCCCACCTTAGGAGGTGTTTTCAGTTCATGATCAACCATGGGACAGTTGAGGCTTGTTTGTTGTACTTTGGAGTTCAGTTGGAGGTAGTTTGAAGTGGACTTTCAGTTAGCATTAGTTTGGAGGTTGTTTTCCAGCAGTTCTATCCCTTTTTTATGTGGGATTTCTTCTCATATCTAACCCCCATAGTTTTTGCATGTTTTTGGAGGGTCTTGAGTAGTTTTGGGGCATTTTTGAGTGGCACTTCAGTTGTGCATGGCTTGGTGGAGTTTGTGGATCACTTAGACTTGGGTTTCCAGCAGTATGGTTCTTAATTTTGTGGGCTTTTCTCATGCATCCAACCCTTCAAAGTTCTTTGGGTGATATCTTGTATTTTCACCTCTTTGGAGAGGACTTCTTTCTTTTTGCCTTACTTTTGCACATTGCAAAAAGTAGGCATTATTGTAAGGGAGCGATTTGTAGCATATTCTTGGAGTTTTATCTACAGTTTTGATACCTTTCTAGCTATATTTATGTGTTATTGTTTGATTGTGAGTTCTTGATTTCAATCATTGTGTTGTATACCTTTGTTGAATTAGTTTTCCTTCAAGTTTTGGTATAGAAAATGATGTCTCATGGTACAGATTTACGATTGTATTTTCTAATTTCAAGTTATTAAACTGTGAAATGATTTAGTTTTCCTCTTTATTATTGAAAAAGGAACCTATCAAAGATTTGTGTTTGCAGGGTTATTGTATTTCCCCTCTCTGAATTATCTCCTAAGTTTTACTGCAGCATTAAATATTGGTGAATCACCTTAGTAGTATAGTTTATTTTTTCAAAAAGCATATCCTTCTACCTATTTTCTCATCCTGAGTTAGTTTAGGAGATCACAAAGAGGAATTCAGCCTATGATCCAGAGATTCATTCTCATTCCCACCAGTGAGAACATTTCCATGTTCCAATAGGATCGTGAGGATTCACACTTTTCATCACAGGTGCAATCCTGATTGACAACACTAATATTTAAAGCCACAAAGTTGAGGAGGGAAAGAGAAAAGGGTTTCCCTAATTATTTGTATGAAGAACAATATTATCGGAAGAAGGTAAATGTGATGATTCTATCAGCTGAAGATCTTTAAAAGATGGAGATAAAAAAAGGGAAACCACTTTTCATTGAAGGGGAACCTCCTGCAAAGAAGTAGAAAGTAGAATATGAAGTTTAATTTTTTGATAAGGGATGTGGAAGAAGAACAAAGGGAAAACGAACTAGAAGAAGAGGAATCTCCAATAGCGAGCTCTCAACAAGTTGATTATCCTCTATCTCCCTCTCATTCCCCACATGACAATGTGCAAAAAAGTATAGTGTTTTTTAGGATAGAGGACAAGTCATTCGAGGCCTTAAAGATTGCAGGTGATCCTTCTGGTAATGCAAGAACATTGACTAGAGATCAACTTGTTGATGGGGGACAATCTCTAAAAACCAAGGAATTTAAGAGCTTGAGAAAGAGAAGGAGAAGTTCCCTAATGAAGATCCAAGTATATTTGAGGAAAGGATTAAGGGAAAGTATGATCATTGAATTGAAAACATGTCAATTGAAGAAGCCAAGAAAATAATCAAGAACTTAGGGATGTTACTGTTGCTAGGCTGAAATATTGGGACAACAATGATGTTTCACATTACTACAGGTGAGGAAAAATTTGTATTCTAAAATGAAGAGCGACTTGAGGAGTTGATAGGGTCAGCATTCAATATAGAATATGGAATTTGGTTAGTAGGGGTATTATCCCCAACCACAAAAAAGCTAGATTTTTTTTAGAATTATGATCAATTAAGAGGATTTGCATTGGTAAGGAAAATGGCTGAAACTTTTTCAAAGAAAGTTACAAGAACGAAAACCAACATTGTGCAATTTAGTGAGGCAGTGACAAACAAGTTGTATGATGAACATGAAGCTTTAAAGAAACAATATATGCAACTTGTGATGGATAATTATAACATGATGAAGGGAATTTAAATCCTAAAGGCAAGAAGTCTTCCAACCATTGAATATGCATCGAGTTCATTTTCTGACAAGGATGAACAAATCGCTAAGATCGAGGAGTTAAAAGTAAAGATTGAAGAAGGAAGGACAGAAAAGGAACTGGCCACACATTCAGTGGTATCTAAAATAGTTTCTCAAAGATTATCACAAATTATATTCAAACTTAATGATTCTTATAAAGCATATAGTAATTTAATGATTGTGGGAGTGAAGCATCAACATATTGAACATTTAAACCCAATTCAAGATAAGTGGTTTCCAAGAACTAGATTGTTTCTTGATTTCATCAAGAGGTAACCCAAATTTGAAGATAAACCACAAGGGATGAAAGAAAATTTTGATCTTGTGCAAGCACTAGAGGTGGTAGTCATCTTTGCAAATAGATTCAGTGCTCAGTTAGAGAAAAAATATAAATTCATGGTTCAACTTGAGGGAAAAATTATTCCAAAGATCAAAGATGACCAAGTAAATCTTAGATCACTAGAGAAATGGAGGAATGAGATCAAATTCTATAAAACAATGGAATTTATTCTTAATAGTGATGATTTTGAAATGTCACAAGTAAACAATCTGATTGATATGTTATATGCTTTTGAAAACATTTGTGGAATTTGGCAGAGGGCTACAAGGTCACTCCTTGATTCCAAATATACAACTAATGTTAAGAAGTTAGAGAGGATTCTACAAGTAAATTAGCCAAGTGATGAAGTGTTTTCAAAGTGGGAATTAGAATTTGGGCCCATTCAAGATGATCCTAAGGTTTGATCCTTGCACAAGGGCTTCACTTAGTGAACCTAAATAATAACACGTGCATTTGTGGCATACTAAATAATTTCCCTATTTTCAAAAAATATTGCCTCAAACTCCTTTTTTTCACCCCCTCCAATACCCACATAATACTCCCCACACTCATATTCCTATATAAACCCCCACCCCCCCGCCCCTTAACACCCCCTCCCCCTATTTAGGCTATATATTGCCCCCTTTTCTTGCCCATTTTAAACCCCTCAATATGAACACATGGTATTATATTGCCTCTTCAATGAAGACCTCGTGGATCCTTGCTTTTTGGGTTGGGACAAAGTTTGAAGGGTTTGAGAAATAATGTTTCCCTCAAATCAATGATAGAGTCAACAAAGTGGATTTTATGCATCTTGGCACGATTCAAGGAGGAATCTTCTCAATTTTTGTGAAGTCTTTCTATATTGTTTTTTGTACATTCTTGATTTCCTACAAGTTAGGGAAAATCTACAAATTATAATCAAAATTGTTCAAGTTAGTTGTTCATGTTTTTTAAAATACTTTGTAGCAGATTTCAAATTTTGAATAAAATGAACAAAGGATTTGGAGTAAAATTGTCTGCCATCTTGGTGTGTGAATCTCTTAGAAATTGTGATTAAGATAGCTAGCTTTTAGAGGATTTCAAGAAACTTGGTGTAAAACCCAACAAACATAACTATACTTGATATATAAGTATAATAATAAACTAATTCAAATATACATATATATTTCTTTAAATAACAACTTAATAATGCAATCAAACAAAAAATAAAATAATAACTATATAATTTATTATATTATAATATTTATTATCCAAATTAAACTCTCTCATCCTTAATATCAAATATAACTATACTTTGACTTTATCCTAAATTAATTATAACAATCAATACTTGTTCCTCTTTAACTCATTACTGTGACTTATATTATAAGGGCACTCATTACTATGAACTATATTTAACAAGGGTATAAAATTATAAATCTCAAAGTCTAAATCACTTATTGTTGAATTATCAACTTATTGACCATTGGATGATCATAGATAAATGGAATAAGCTCTATTTTGGGTTGTTCTAAAGCACACAAAGTTCTACAAAAAGTCTCTGGACTAGAGAAACATGTCAGAATGAATGAATGAAAATTTTAATAAGATTCATGATGTCAAACAACCTATGGGACACACAAATACCCATGGATTTTCCCTTCAAGGAAGCTCTTTAACTTAAGGTAGATTGGAATTTGGAGTAACAAGTTAACCACGGAGATTCAAAATCTAGATTCAAGGATGTAATTGAGTATTTTGCACCAGAATCTTTATTCATCATTTCAATTTCAAATTCTAGGTATGTTCTCGAGTGAAATACACCAAACCTACATTCCATATTTTTTTAATTTTTTCAATCTTGGGGCTTAGATTCTAGAAGAGGGTTTACATTTTCAAGCTTGTCTACCCCCACTACCATAATAGGCTAATAGCAATGGAGAAAGACAAAATGAAACAAAAAATATACTATGCCTAATTGGTTAAAACCCTAGGTTTCACTAATGAATACCATGATATTTATGACCCTATAATCCAAGGTAGGAAAACCCAAAAACTTAGGTTTTCTTATGAGAATAAGGCCACAAGGTCACACAAAATTGTTTACAATAAAAAATTAAGACTAAACATAAAAACAAATTGCAGTGTGAGATGTTGGATTGGGACACATGGTGTTATCTGAGGTTTTCCCTTGCCCAAAAATTGTCATGGTCTACACCCAAAATTATGATGAAAAAAGAAAAACAATTGTGAATAAAAATATCCAAAAGGAAATTCGATGCATGAGCATCGTGGGTGTAAGGGAAATCTTGCATCACCCCAAAATATTTGTTGGTTTCTTTTCAATAAGGTATATCTTTGTGCAGAGTTGGTATTGATGGAATTTTTGTATTTTTAGTAAGTTTTTCATTTAAGCTCATAATGTTCTATTTTCTTCCCTGGAGGTTCACTTTGGTTATATCAGCCTACTAGTAAATTTTCATTGCAAGATCAACTCTAGTTTTGGAGATATTAAAAAAAATTTGGTATTGGCAATAGGGTACAGAAACTTTGAACTCAGTTTTGAAGGCTTTAGAGGCTCTGAAAGGGGTTGAAACCTTAATTTATTAGAGCTTAGATAAAGTGTTGAAGAGAAATTTGCGGCATTTCCAAAATGGAGTTATAATAGCCAATCGGGTCAACAGGCGATGACTTATGATCTCTAGAAGTTGTGCTACTTGAAATAGCTGAAAATGAAATTCCTTCAAAATTTATTTTGAGTTTTGAAAGTTGTTTGGGGCTTATTATAATGTAATAAAAAGGAATAATAATATCTTAGGGATGGTCGGCCTCAAACTTTAGGGTTAAAATTTCTAGAAACTTCTTAGGCGGTTAAAATTGCATATTTAATGAAGGCCCATAGGGTTATCTAGGGTAGTTTTTGGGATACACATTTGGTGGCTCTGGCTTGTAGAATATTATATTGAAAATGCCTATGTGGTTGTGCATTTTATATTTCTGAATATTGTAATTCTATTTCATTGGAGATAATAGCAGACCCATTTCTTGTCCTTATATTTCATTATTATTCTCAATTATGTTGTGTGTGATGTGTTAATAAGGGGAGTACCCTTCATCAAGTGGTATTAGAGTAGGATTTCCTGAGTCTATAGATAGATCACTGACTATGAGGCAGTTTGCACCAAGACTATGACTGTAGGTTCAAGTGATAGGAGCCAAAATGCCTCCATAAAGGAACTGTGGTGGGAGAGTTGCAGGTGTAACGAAAGAGGGTTTTAGAGCCCTCCAGAGAAAAGTGCAAGCATTGCAAGAGGAGCTGCGTAGAGGAATGAATATTGTGGTTAGAGATTAAAGTGAAGAGGAATTTGAAGAAGAAGGAAAATGTGACCAAGAAGCACGAGAAGAGCCTAGAGATGTTGAGGAGGATAGGTTCTTAAGGGCCATTTCCAAGATTGGAAAGAGACCCAAGATTGAAGTTCCCACATTTTTGGGAAATCTTAACCTAGAGGAAATGATCGATTGGATCAATGATCTAGAAGAATGTTTTGAGTATGAATATGTAAAAGATCCAAATAGGGTCAAATTTGCAAAGGCCAAACTAAAGGGTCGTGCACCAATTTGGTGGAAGGAGATTCAATTGGAGAGGAATAGAAGAGGAAAGGAGAAAATCACCAGATGGGACCAAATGGTTGAGAAATTGAAGAGGCGATTCATTCACATTGATTATGAGCTTGATCTGCTGAAGAAATTGCAAGGGTTGAAACAAGAAGGAAGATCTGTGTAGGAGTATACAGAAGAATTCTACCGAGTCCTCATTAGAATAGGTCATGCAAAAGTTGAGAAGGAAAAAAATTTCCATTATCTTCATGGGTTGAGGCCAAGTATTTAGGATTAGTTGAGTCTCATTAGAATGACCAGTATTGAAGAGGCGTGTCATATTTCCTTAAGGGTAGAAGATAATTTGAACAAGAATTTTGAAAGCAAGAAAGGTGGAAGAGGTCATGGTGGAAGTTCTAGCGAATGGTCTTATGGAGGCTGAAATGAACACCAGAAAAAGAATGATGAGTCAAGTAGCAGTCAGAATAAGAGGGAAAATAATTTCAATCATTCCTGTGATCAAAATAATAGGGATCAAAGAGGAAGAGGAAGAGAGAAAGGACCAGGAAGAGGAGGTTTTTGTGGGACATGTTTCCATTGCGAAGAAGGACACTGAGCCTATCAATGTCCACAACATCAAGGAAGGATGCATAGGAGAACTGAAGGCCACGTATGATTTGCACATGAAAATGAAGAAGCTCAATCAAAACACTCAAATGATGTTGAGAGAGGAGAAAGCCTAGTTGTCAAGAGGACCCTGATAAATGAAGAGAAAGAATTAAATTAGAGGAAGAGCCTATTCCACACTAGGTGAAAGTGCGAGGATAAGTGTTGTGAAGTGATTATAGATAGTGGAAGCACTGATAATCTAGTTTCAGAAGAAATAGTCTCAAAGTTGAAGCTAAAAAGGGAAAAACACCCATGTTTGTATTGAATTGCTTGGGTGAAAGATGACCAAAAGGTCTTGGTCAACAAGAAGTGCTTAGTGAAGTTCAAGATTTGAAGTTATTGTGATGAGGTCCTCTACGATATCATACCCATGTATGCATGTCATTTGTTTCTATGAAGGCCTTGGTAGTATGCCAGGTGCGCTATACATGATGGTCATGCTAATAATTATTCTTTGACCAACGATACAGTCCAACACAAGCTGAAGCCATTGAAGGAAATGGGAGAAAAGGTATGTAGTAATGCCATAATATGTTTAATTGATGGAAGCAAATTATTAGAATGTATGAGACATGAGAATATGTGTTTTGAATTAATTCCAAAAGTTGGTAAAGAAGAAGTAGAAGATGTACCTACAAAAGTTGCAGAGTAACTGGAGGAGTTTCAGGATATTGTATCTAATAATGTACCTGATGGATTTCCACTAGTGAGAAAGATCAGTCATCAGATGGACTTGATTTCAGGGGCCAGTTTTCCCAACAAGGAAGCATGCAGGATGACTCCCATAGAGAGTGTGGAATTGAACATACAAGTGTAGGAGTTTTTGTAGAAGGGATTAGTCCATGTGTTGTACCAGTGGTACTAGCACCAAATAAAAATGGAGAATGGGGTATGTGTACAAATTCTTGAGCTATCAATAAGATCATTATCAATTATAGATTTCCCTTGCCAAGGATTGATTATATTATGGATTGTTTGAGTGGAGCTGTGTATTTCACAAAGATAGACCTAAAGAGTGGATATCACTAAATAAAGATTAGAGAAGGAGATGAATGGAAGACATCCTTCAAGACAAAGGATGGCTTGTATGAGTGGTTATTCGTGCCTTTTGGGCTACCCAATGCACCGAGCACATTCATTAGGCTTATGAACGAAGTACTGAAAGAATTTCTAGGTAAGTTGTCATTGTTTATTTTGATGATATTTTGATCTTCAATACAACATTGGAAGAACATATAATACATATTCATAGGGTGTTTGAGAGGTTAAGGGAAGAGAAGTTTCTGATTAGTCTGAAGAAATGCAGTTTTGCGAAGAATGAGTTAGTGTATCTAGGATTTGTAGTTTTTGTAGAAGGTCTAAAAATGGACCCATAGAAGGTAAAGCCTATCCTTGAATGGCCTACTCCAAGGAGTGCTACTGAGGTAATATATTTTCATGGTTTAGCTATCTTTTATAAAAAAAATTATTCGACATTTCAGTAGTATATGTGGACCCTTGACTGAAACAATGAGAGCGGATAGGAAAGAGTTTAAGTTGACTTAAGGGAAAGATAAGAGTTTTGAATTGTTAAAAAGAAAAGTTATTGAACAAATTTTTTTAGTACTACTAGATTTTAATAAGGTGTTTCAAGTAGCCTGTGATGCTATTGGAGCCATTTTGAGTTAGGAAGGTAATCCCATTGCTTATTTTAGTGAGAAGTTGATTATTTTAGTAAGAATTTGAATGATGCCAAGAGAAAATATTTTGTTTATGATCAAGAGTTCTATGCTATAGTTCAAGCATTGAGGAAGTGGAGACATTATCTTTTTCCCAAAGAGTTTGTTTTATTTATTGATCATCATGCCTTGCAATATTTGAACAGTCAAGTGAAGTTGAATCATAGGCATTTGAAATGGGTTGAATTTTGCAAAGTTACACTTTTGTTTTGAAACATAGGAATGGTAAGTCTAATAGGGTCGCACATGCCCTTAGCATGAGACATATTTTTCTGATAGAGATTTAGATTGAGGTTGTTGGGTTCAAGGAACTCAAGAGTTTGTACCTTGAGGATCCTGATTTTGGCAAAGCTTGGAAAGCTTGTACATAAACTGTTACTCTAGACAGAACCAAATGGTTGGACTACATAATCTAGGATGGTGTGTTATTCAAAGGTAGTTAGTTGTGTATTCCAAGGATTTCCATGAGGGAAAATCTAATAAAAGAAAAACATAGTGGAGGACTGGTTGGACATTTTGGTCGAGATAAAACTATTTCTCTAGTTAGTGAAAAATATTATTGGTCGTAGTTGCAGCAATATGTTACAAAGTTTGTACCAAGTTGTAGGGTATGTCAAATGGAAAAAGGATCCAAGAAAGATACAAGGTTATATCATCCATTACCTATACCAGAGGATCCATGGGAGGGTATTAGTATTGACTTTGTCCTTGACCTACCGAGAACTCAGAGAGGGCATGATTCCATTTTTTTAGTGGTAGATAGATTTTCAAAGATGACACATTTCATTCCTTGCAAGAAGACTAATGATGGTGTTCATGTAGTAGAATTATTTTTTAGGGAGGCGGTGAGACTACATGATTTACCAAAGATCATAGTTCCAGATTGAGACACCAAGTTTGTTGGGTACTTTTGGAGAACTTTGTGGAAAAAGTTGAAGACAGATTTGAAGTTCAGCTCAACACACCATCCACAGACTGATGGACTAATATAAGTGGTGAATAGGAGTTTGGGGAATCTGTTGAGGTGCTTGGTTGGAGATAAACTAAAGGGATGGGATTTGATTTTACCATAGGAAAAATTTTCATATAATAATTTTGTCAATAGGAGCACTGGTAAATCACCATTCCAGATAGTATATGGAAGTAGTCCCATAAATACATCAGAATTAAGAAAGTTGAACAAAGGAGAGATAAGTAGTGCTGAAGTTGAAGACTTTGCAGAACACTTGAATAATTTGAATGGGGAGGTAAGGAAGGTTAAAATTTCTAGAACCTTCTTGGACGATTAAAATTGCCCATATAATGAAGGCTCGTAGGGTTATCTAGGGAATTTTTTGGGATATGCATCTGGTGGCTTTGGCTTGCATAATATTGTATTGAAAATGCCCATGTGGTTGTGCATGTTATATTTCTGAATATTGTAATTCCATTTCATTGGAGATAATAGAATTCCCTTTTCTTGTCCTTATAATTCATTGTTATTCTCATTTTTGTTGTGTTGTGTGTTAATAATTGATGACATCAATTATTAACACAAAACACACAACAAAAATGAGAATAACAATGAATTATAAGGACAAGAAATGGGCCTTCTATTATCTCCAATGAAATGGAATTACAATGTTAAAAAATATAGCATGCACAACCACATGGGCATTTTTATTACAATATTTTGCAAGCCAGAGCCACCAGATGCATATCCCAAAACTCCTATTCACCACTTCTATCTTTCCATCAGTCTGTGGATGGTGTGTTGAGCTGAACTTCAAATTTGTCTTCAACTTTTTCCACAAGGTTCTTCAAAAGTACCCAACAAACTTGGTGTCTTGATCTGAAACTATGCTCTTTGGTAAACCATGTAGTCTCACCACCTCCTTGAAAATAATTATACTACATGAAAAACATCCTTATTCTTATTGCAAGGAATGAAATGTGCCATCTTTGAAAATATTTCTACCACTAAAAAGATGGAATCATGCCCTCTCTGAGTTCTCGGTAGGCTAAGAACAAATTCCATACTAATATCATCCTATGGCTTCTCTAGTACAAGTAATGGTTGATATAACCATGTATTTTTCTTGGCTCCTTTTTCCATTTGACATACCCTACAACTTTGTACAAATTTCTTAACATATTGCTGCAACTATGGCCAGTAATCATTTTCACTAACCAGAGCAATGGTTTTATCTCGACCAAAATGTCCACCTAGTCGTCCACTATGCTTTTATTTGATTAGATTCTCCCTGATGGAACTCCTTGGAATGCACAACTGACTACCTCTTAATAAAATAAAATCCTAGATTATGAAGTCCAACCATTTGGTTCTATCTAGAGTAGCAGGTTATGTACAAGCTTTCCAAGCTTCCCCAAAATCTGGATCCTCCAGGTACAAAATCTTGAGTTCCTTGAACCCAGCAACCTCAATCTGCATCTTTGTTAGAAAACTTTGTCTCCTGCTAAGGTCATCTGAAACCCTATTATACTTCATGCTCCTATGTTTCAAAACAAAATTGTAACTCTATAAAAACTCAACCCATTTCAAATGCATGTGATTCAACTTTGCTTGACTGCTCAAATATTGCAAGGCTTAATGATCAGTAAATAAAACAAAGTATTTGGGAAAAAGATAATGTCTCCACTTCCTCAATGCCTAAACTATAGCATAGAACTCCTAATCATAAAAAATATATTTTCTCTTGACATCATTCAATTTCTCACTAAACTAAGCAATGGGTTTACCTTCCTCAGTCAAAACGACTCCAATTGCATTACCACTAGCATCACAGTCTATTTGAAACACCTTGTTAAAATATGGAAGTGCTAAAACATGTTGTTCTGTAACTTTTATTTTCAATAATTCAAAACTCTATTTGCCCCTAGAGTCCACTTAAACTCTTTCCTATCCCCTCTCATTGTTTCAGTCAAGGGTCCACATATACTACTGAAATTTTGAATAAACTTTCTATAAAATAACAATGAAAAAATTACCCAGAAATTCTTTTAGTAGTTCGTTCATAAGCTACATGAATGTGTTGGATTCATTGGTTAGCCCAAAATGCATGACTAACCACTCATACAAGCCCTCCTTTGTCTTGAAGGATTTATTTCATTCCTCTCCTTTGTTTGATCCTGATTTGGTGAGATCCACTTTTTAGGTCTATCTTTGTGAAATACACAACTCCACTCAAACAATCCATAATATCATCCATCCTTGGCAAGGGAAATCTATAGTTGAAAGTTATCTTATTGATAGCTCGAGAATCTATACACATACTCCATTCTCCATTTTTATTTGGTGCTAGTACTGTTGGTACAACACATGGACTCAAACTCTCTGAGATCAATCCCTTCTGCAACAACTCATGCACTTGTTTGTTCAATTCCTCACTCTCTACTAGAGTCATCCTGTATGCTGCCTTGTTGGGAAAACTGACCCCTGAAATCAAGTCCATTTGATGACTGATCTTTCTCACTAGTGAAAATCTATTAGGTACATTATAAGATACAACATCCTGAAACTCCTCCAACAAGTCTGTAACTTGTGCAGGTACATCCTCTACTTCCTCTTTACCAACTTTTGGAATTAAAGAAAAATACATATGCTCATGTCTCATTCCTTCTAAGAACTTCCTTCCATCAACTAAACACATTATGGCATTACTACATACCTTTTATCATATTTTCTTTAATGGCTTAAGCTTGTGTCAGACTCCATCCTTTGTCAAAGAGTAAGTATTAGCATGACCATCATGTATAGCATGCCTGCCAAATTTCCAAGGCCTTCCTCACAAAAAATTACATGCATCCATGGGTATGATATCGAAGAGTAACTCATCTCAGTAACTTCCAATCTTGAACTTCACTAAGCACTGCTCATTGACAGGACCTTGTGGTCATCTAGCACCCAGGAAATTCAATACAGACGTGGGTGTTTTTCCCTTTTCAACTTCAACTTTGAGACCATTTCTTCTGACACTATATTATTAGTGCTTCCATTATTGATAATCACTTCATAACACTTATCCTCACACTTGCACCTAGTGCAAAATATGATCTTCCTTTGAAATTCTTTCTCTTCATTTATCAGGGTCCTCTTAACAACTAGGGTTTCTCCTCTCTTAGCATCATCTGAGTGTTCTCACTAAGCTTCTTCATTTGCATGTGCAACTCATGCATGGCCTTCAATCCTCTTTTCCATCATTCCTTGACGTTGTGGACATTCATAGGCTCAGTTTCCTTCTTCTTCACAATGGAAACACATTACACGAAAACCTCCTCTTCCTTTCCTTGCCCTTGTCCTCTTCTTCTTGATCCCTGTTATTTTGATCATGGGAATGATTGAAATTATTTCCCCTCTGATTTTGACAACTACTTGACTCATCTTTTTTCTGATCTTCATTTCGGCCTCCATAAGACCATCTTCTATATCTTCCACCATGACCTCTTTCACCTTGCTTTCTTTCAAAATTCTTGTGATCAAGTTAGTTTTTCATGTTTTTTAAAATACTTAATAAAAAATTACAAATTTTGAATAAAATGGACAAAGGGTTTGGAGTAAAATTGTTTCCCATCTTGGTGTGTGAATCTCTCTAAGATTGTGATAAAGATAGCTAGCCTTTAGAGGATTTCAAGAAACTTGGTGGAAAACCCAACAAACATAACTATACTTGATATATAAGTATAATAATAAATTAATTCAAATATACATGTATATTTCTTTTAATAACAACTTAATAATGCAATCAAACAAAAAATAAAATAATAACTATATATTTTATTATATTATAATATTTATTATCCAAATTAAATTCTCTCATCCTTAATATCAAATATAACTATACTTTGACTTTATCCTAAATTAATTATAACAATCAATACTTGTTCCTCTTTAACTCATTACTATGAGATATATTATAAGGGCACTCATTACTATGAACTATATTTAACAAGGGTATAAAATTATAAATGCCAAAGTCTAAATCACTTAATTGTTGAATGATCAACTTATTGACCATTGGATGATCATAGATAAATGGAATAAGATCTATTCTGGGTTGTTCTAAAGCACACAAAGTTCTACAGAAAGTCTCTGGAATAGAGACAAATGTCAGAATGAATGAATGAAAATTTTAATAAGATTCATGAGGTCAAACAACTTATGGGACACACAAATACCCATGGATTTTCCCTTCGAGGAAGCTCTTAAACTTAAGGTAGATTGGAATTTGGAGTAACAAGTTAACCACAGAGATTCAAAATCTAGATTTGGGGATGTAATTGAGTATTTTGCGCCAGACTCTTTATTCATCATTTCAATTTTAATTTCTCAGTATGTTCTTGAGTGAAATACACCACACCTACATTCCATATTTTTATTTTATTTTTTCAATCTTGGGGCTTAGATTCTAGAAGAGGGTTTACATTTTCAAGCTTGTCTACCCCCACTGCCATAATAGGCTAATAGTAATAGAGAATGGAAAAATGAAACAAAAAATATACTATGCCTAATTGGTTACAACCCTAGGTTTCACTAATGAATACCATGATATTTATGACCCTGTAATCCAGGGTAGGTGAACCCCAAAACTTAGGTTTTCTTATGAGAATAAGGCCCCAAGGGCATACAAAATTTTCTGCAATAAAATATTAATATTATACATAAAAAAATTGCAGTGTGAGATGTTGGATTGGGACACATGATGTTATCTGAGGCTCTCCCTTGCCCAAAAATTGTCATGGTGTGCACCCAAAATTATGATGAAAATAGAAAAATAATTGTTAATAAAAATATCCAAAAGGAAATTTTATCCATTATTGAGGAATAATTTAAAATTTTATTGGACTTAGGGTTTGGAGACTAAGATAAGGATGTACGATAACCTAAGGAACCATAATCATTTTATAGACTTCTTTTTAGATCCAATGTATCATGCAATTAAAAACACACTGATGCCTAGATTGCCCGAGTCTTGTAGAGATTACATTCACCTAGGACCTGAAATAAACTTGATTGACTAGTTCCTCATAGAAAAAATGTATTGTGTTAAGGTTTTATGGATCATGAGTAGAACCCTAAAAACTTCCAATACATGTGACAAAGAGGGTTTTGCTTTGGAATATTTACGACAAATAGAGAGTACAGATCAAATCTACTTTGTTAGTCAACAAAAGAATAACATATTTACTTCATTACCTTTTTCATGTGAAGGGTTCACATTTGAGAGAAAAACATTCAGTGTGGTACATGAAATTTTGAATTTTTTTCATTTTGATGTTGAAATTTATTGCAGTATGATCCATGAAACATCATTAAAGAAAGTCTTGTGGCAAATAAGAAGTCTGCAAGTAGAATTCAACATCAAAGTAAACCATTGCTAGAAATATTGAAAAACAAGGATTCTTAGGATGAGGTCAAAAAAGTGATGGATGAAACTAATACCAAGAAAAGTATTTCTCTAAAACAATTGTTAGCACAAATTATGGCATTGCACCCACAAAGAACAATCGAGCAAGAGATCCAAATCAGGATGTTCGACAATTTTTTCAAAAGAGTTGATGTTCTATCTACTATAAAAGTACCCCATATTCTCTATTAGAATCTTGTGTACAGGCAAACTGGACACGAAACAAAATCAATGATTTTTGGTCTATGAGGAAGAATCTAGGTGAACCAGAGACTGTAGATTTTAAGGATATCTCGAAGGATTCTGGGTTTAGCAAATTGTGGAATATAGAGAATCCCTCTGAAGCATATATTGATAGTGATAGTGATATTGAGATGCCCTCAAGTCCCACTCTAATAGCTAATGTAGACTCTGCAAAAAATATTATTTTGAGTGAGACCACAAAACAAACACATATTTAAGGGGTAGCCATACTGGCAAAAATGGGTTATCAAGGTGGTGGTTTGGGGTCCAAAGGAAAAGACCCTTGGAATCCATTGGAGGTAGAACCAAGAAAAACTACAAATCATCGAGGCATTGGGGTTGAATCAATAGGGAAAAAAATACTTATACAATTGAAACTTGTTTCATTAGAGCTTTATTTCCTGACACTTAGATTCAATCACAACCATAACAAGGTAGTGAATCAAGTATTATTTTCATTGGTGGGGATGGTATGGGTACTAGTACTAGTTTTGGTCAACAAGTACAACAATAAAAAGTCACTCACAATAGGCCAACAATAGAATATATTATACAAAATCCCAGTGATGAAGGTATTCTAAAGAAGCAAAAAGTTATGAAAACAATGATAAGTACAACTCCAACTTTGTCAAGTTTCAGCGCAAAGGTATTATTTCTAGCTTCATAACAAACCACTCAAAGTAGTCCAATAACTCTAGTTGTAAGTGAGAGTGAGATAGGAATGACTATTGGTAATGCTTAGAATCAAATAGTTAGAGGCATAGGCATAGGTGGAGGTGCCTCCATCACTACAAGTGCTATTTCATCATTCAAACATTTGATTGTGTCAACAACCCTAGATTTTGATTGTAAGTGAGAGTGAGATAGGAATGACTATTGGTAATGCTTAGAATCAAATAGTTAGAGGCATAGGCATAGGTGGAGGTGCCTCCATCACTGCAAGTGCTATTTCATCATTCAAACATTTGATTGTGTCAACAACCCTAGATTTTGATTACAATACTTTTGTTAATCAATTTAGATAGAGAGCAATTAAAAATAAAGGAAAAGGGAAGATAATGATGAAGGTTGCATGTACTACAACTGTAGAGGAACAACCTACATCGAACATGGTATTTCCCAAATATGACCCAAATAAAGAAATGATGGAGTACATGGTTGTTATGCTTCTAATTCCAAATCAAAATAAACTATAGATTTCGATGGACCCCTCTGAATTTCACATTAGCATCATCCAAATAGAATTTTTTGGAGTTAAAAATATGGACAAAAATGTGTCAAAAAAAGACCAGTGAAGTGGTGTACACATCATTGAGAGAGAGAGAGAGAGAGAGAGAGAGAGGCAAATCAAAAAAATGAGAAAGCAAAGAGGAATGCAACATATAAAAAGACCAGTGAATTACAAAAAGGGATAAAAAAATCTGCCTCTACATCTACATGTACAAAGAACAAACAAACAAAGGTGGAATTTAATGAACTGAGGAAAAGCTTAGCTAAAAGCATCAAAAAATTTGATAATACAATTATAGCTCTTCAGTACAACTATACAAAAACCTTGAGAAAGTCATTGCCTCAACAAAAAAATTACAAGCCCAATTGGACTATGAGAAGGAAAGAACAAATTAGTGGAAAGAAAAAGCAGAGGAAGAAAGAAAAACCAATTAAAGACTGACACAACAGTTGCAAAAGAAAAAAAATGAAATTAATTCTTCCCAAAATAGATTGACTACATCTTAGTAACAAACAATGAGGCATATAAAACAAAAAAAATTGGGAGCAAATAATGTAAAGGTTGTTAGTAATAACTTAGAGGGGGGGTGAATCAATGGCCTCAAAAATATTCCAATAATTAACCCTTAAAACTTAGTACCACAAAATTACACCTCTAGTTATCTTCAGTCCTATAAGATGAATGCCTCTAAATCCTTAAATCAATTTACTACTCCTCAGAATGCTTTGTAAAACCTTCTACTGTAGATTTATCAAATAGTAGTCTGTTAATTTATCGAAAGACAGTAAATTATCTAGAGTATACTGATCAATCCAATTAAGTTAAGTGTAATGAAAAACACTAAAGCAATGACTCATAAACAAATTGACACATGGATTTTTAACGTGGAAACCCTGTTAAGGGAAAAATCACTTGGGACCGGTAACCCAAAATTTTTACTCTTTTGAAGTGAGCTCGGTGAAGAGCCAACCCTGTTAAAGGTTACAAACACATTGTTAGGTGTGACCTTGTTAGAGGATTTAAAAGTTTAGTCTGTCACTTGATATCAGGCATCTCTATGCTACCATCCTTGATCAAACACTCACTTGGCATGTCAATAGGTATCTGGCATCTCATGTTATCTTCATGAAAAAACTTTTTGATACTCCATTGGATGTATCTCAATATAGAAAGGATCTTTAAATATCACTCAGCTAAGAGACTTTCTGAATCAATGGTTAAACTGAAACTATATGATCTGTTCACATGGACAACTTATACTTGCAAATTTTTAGATCTATTGTAATCTCACAAAACTATTGTGAACAATACAACTCTATTTATACCTTTGCTCCACTTTGATTCTACTTGGTGATGCTATGCTCTGTTGCTCGGTGTCCACGAAATTCTTTAGCTCTTTTCTTAGCTTGTTGATCAACACTGTATGAAGTTTCTTTTCATCAATTTCTCTTTAGCATCCTCTTGTTCATTCCTTCACCCACACCAATTCATAATGAATTGAGTTGTCTCTTAAATAGAAATAATATCACTGTTGTTGGGTTCTTGATCTTCTTTATCTTGGCATGATCCATAATTCTTGCCAATCAGATTTAAAGAAAAACTCTTGTTTTATCTCGCTGAGATCTTTTTACCAACTGGACAAATCAGCTTTAAATCAATCACTTATCTCTGGCTTATCTTATTGATGAAAACAATGATAACTACTAGTTAACTCTATATTTATCTCTATCAACTAGATATTTTGTCGTTTGTGAACTCCAGTTATTTTCAGTTTTAACTCTCTGATAGCGTCGGTCAACACTCCAGTTCTCCTTGGGCTTCTCTGTCGGTTTACACTATGTTTCTGCTTGTCAGTTTTGCTTGTGATTCTGCTCGTCGGTTTTCTTACTCAGGAATCATTGTAGCTTGATTGTCAGTGATCTCTATCCTTCGGGTTCCACTAATCATCGGTGTTTGTATTCACAATGTGAATGCTTGTATTTTATGCATTACAGAAAGTATAATCTCTATCTTTCTAATTCTTTGAAGTCTTTGACACTTTGATTATAACCGATTAGATTATATCAAGTTGACATCAATGAATATACAATCCATTAATTGATTTAATGTCTTGCATTATCCTTCTGCATTTCGGTTATCAACTTAACATCTTCAAATATTCAATCAGTTACATGTCATCAATCTCTCCCTTTGGCATTAATGGCAACATACTACATTATCATACTATATTGTCACTAATACAATATGAAATATACAGTTTCATCAAGATTTTCTAATGTAACTATTACAAATGTCTGGCTCTCGGTAAGCTCAAAAATAGCTTAGATTTGTTTCTTGCAGAGTGGTTGTCTTCAATCTTCAATCCCTTCACTGGATAGATGTATTATCTGATATCTCTATTCTGATATGTGTTCTGCCTTTACTATTCCTCTTCTTGATAATATATTTTTCTTTGACAACATTCTTTCTCTTTGTCTAAACTCTCTCTGTTTGTTTCTTCTCTCCCTTAGATGGATATTTCATGTGTAATCAATTTCTCTCCCTTAGAATATTGATTAACTCTTCCTTTCTGATTCTTAGGAACTTCTCTTCATGGATAATGATATAATATCTCCTTTTATCATATCTCTCCTTTATGTGATATGGAGATCATCTCCCCCTTTGTATGATAAAGCAAATCTCTCCCTTATGATAATTCTCCCTTTTGTATGACAATGATATATTTCTCTCCCTTTGACAACAATGCCAAACAAAAATACTTCTCCTTGATTTATCATCCATATCATCTTCCATCCCTTTGCATAATATATTCCTTGAATTTTCGTATCCATCAGCAATACAATGTTTGATTTTTGGTGCAGTTATGTACCTTTCAATGTACAGATGTGTATGTTGCTGTCCATTTTAGTGTTTGCATCAACATGACTGATCTTCAGATGTGGTATAGGCTGATGCAACCTCCTAGTCAGGTTACTGACTGATAGACAAGAGTTTAACCCCTAGTCTTTATCTTAGATACTCAGATGTATCCTTCGATAATGGCTTGGTGAATATGTCAGCTAACTGTTCCTTTGATTGAACATATTCTAGTGTCACTTCCTTTGCTTGCACTTGTTCCCTTAGATAGTGAAACTTTATAGCAATATGCTTAGTCTTAGTATGCATGACTGGATTCTTAGAAATGTTTATTGCACTAGTATTATCACAATAGATAATTACTGGTTCAAGGATCTTCATATGCATACCTTCCAATAATTATTTGATCCATGCAATATTAGAGCAATTTGTAGCAGTAGCCACATATTATGCTTCTGCAGTTGACTGAGAGATGCATCCTTGCTTCTTTCTTATACATGTGACAAGTCTATTACCCATGAAGAATGCTCCTCTAGTTGTACTCTTTCGGTCATCAATGTTTCCAGCCCAATCAGCATCTGTATAGACTTGTAGCTCAAATTTTCCTTCTCTCTTGTACCATAAGCCATATTCCTCGGTGTTCTTTAGATATCTTAGAATTCTTTTGACAGCAGTCATATGTGATTCTTTGGGATTAGCAAAGAATCTTGCAACTATCCCCACTGCATGTGCTATATCTATTCTGGTGTGAACAACATACATCAGCCAATCATTGATCTATATAAGGTATGATTTACCTCATTTGTCTTGTCTTCTTTTGTCATCTTGCATCCAGTAGCCATAGGTGTTCCAACTGGTTTGGAATCCTCCATCTTGATTCTCTTTAGCACTTCCTTGATGTATTTGGACTGAGTGATGTATATGCACACATCTTGTTGAAGAATCTGTAGACCAAGAAATAATTTGATCTCTCTAAACATAGACATTTCAAATTCCTTGCTCATTTCATCAGCAAAGGATTTGCATAACAATTCATTTCCTCCAAAAATTATATCATCAACAAAAATTTCAGCAATCAAAATATTACCATCGGTATCTTCTTTTAAGTATAGATTGCTATTTTCACTTGTTCTAACAAATTTTATGCTAATTAGATATGAGTGAGTCTTTCATACCATGCTCTTAGTGCTTGTTTTAATCCATACAAGGCTTTGTGTAGTCTACATACCATGTTTCTCTTGTCTAGATTAACAAACCCTTCGGGTTGTTCAATGTATACCTCTTCTTCAAGTATTCCATTTAGGAATGCAGATTTTACATCCATTTAGTATACCTTGAATGCTTTGAATACAACATAAGCAAGTAAGATTCTAACTCCTTCTAGTCTAGCAACGGGTGCAAAGGTTTCACCATAATCAATACCTTCTTCTTGTGCATATCCCTTGCATACTAATCTTGCTTTGTTTCTAGTGACTTCTCCATTCTCATTCATCTTGTTTCTAAATATCCATTTGGTACCGATGACATTCTTGTCATCTAGTCTCAGTACTAGTGTCCATGCATTATTCTTCTCAATCTATTCTATCTCCTCATTCATAGCACTAACCCATTCTTCATTCTCAAGTGCATTGTAAATAGATTTAGGCTCAAAATCACAAAGTAAACATATGGTGTTAAGTGACTTACTTCTTGTCTCCTATGATTTGATTATGTGGATGATGTCTTATGACATACTTGGCAAGTTTCGGTTTAGTTCTATGTTCATCATTCTGGTTATCTTCTTCACCTTCATTTTCATCTCCATTGTTTGGAACATCATCTTGAGTATTATTTTGATCATCGGTAATTGCAGCCTGATGCTTAGGTGCAATGTTCTGATGCTCGGGAGCGACACACTGTTGCTCGGGTAGAGTGTCAGGTTCTGTATAAACAAACCTGTTGTAGTCCTCTAGTTCCTTTTTTCTTTCCTTATCATTCTTTTCTGAAAATTCATCTATTTTGCATTTGCACTTTCAATGATTTTGTTTGATGATTTGTTAAGACATTTAGAAGCCTTTCTTTTGGTTGAATACCCTAGAAAGATACCTTCTTCACTTCTGCAGTCAAGTTTTCCATTTCTATCATCCTTCAATATACAACATTGACTACCAAAGATTTTTAAGTAACTTAGATTGGGTGTGTGACCATACCAAAGCTCATAGGGTGTCTTCTTTGTGTCCTTCAATTATACTTTTTTTAGTGTATAGACAGTAGTACTGACAGCTTCCCTCCAAAATGTTTGAGTGATGCTTTTCTTAATCATCAATGTTCTTGCACAGTCAATAATCGATCTGTTTCTTCTTTCAGCAATTCCATTTTGTTGTGGTGTCATTGGTGCAGAAACCTATCTATCTCCATAGTAGCTCTTTGTTCTCATCGGTCCACATAGATCTGTATCGACTAATTCTAGAATTGCAGTAGATGTATGGGTTTTGCTCTTGAAACTAGACTTTGTCATCTTACCTTTTTTTATAATTTTTGCACATGATATGCTCGGGCTTAGTCATCGTCAATAAGCCTCTGACATTCCTTTTGTTGCTTATCTTTATCATGTTGTCAAAGTTCACATGACACAATCTTTTGTGCCATAACCATAAGTCTTCATTTCTAGCCATCAAACAAGTGGTGTTAGTGTCATCAAGATAGAAAAGGTTACCTTTTGTCTGCTCACCGGTACCAAGCAACCTTCCTAATTCATTGTAGATCTTTGCCTTCTTATTTTCAAATGCTACTCTATGACCTGAATTGTTCGACTGAGAAACACTTAACAAATTGCAATTCAGTCCTTTAACCCAGTAAGCATTTTCACATTTTATCAGGTTATTCAACATTATGGTTCCTTTACCTTCAACTAGACAAGGTGTATCATTACCCATTCTCGCTAAACCACCATTATAGTATTCAAAAGTCTCAAACTTTTTTTTTATCACCAGTCGTATGGCCAGTGCAGCCACTATCTATGATCCAGACATCATTTTTACTAACTTTAGATATGAGCGCAGTGAAAGAATTGATCAAACTCAATTCTACACAACCCAAGAAGAACTTGTTAGCCAATAACCTGTTACAAGAGAAGAAAAATGGAGACAGAAGAAAAGTTCTCTCAAATGTGAAAAATGCATAAGAGATAATGAAAAAGTACAATGCTCAACCTTATAAAAGGTGAGATAGAAACCCTAAAGGGAAAATCTAGGTTGCACATTATTAATTAATAATTAATTAATAATGCACCTAAATGAAGCTTAAGTAACTAGAGTAATAGGAACTTATATAATTAAATCAATATGATTTAATTAATAAGCATAAAGTAATAATACTCTAACACCCCCCCTTAAGTTGAACGTAGGGAGAAAGCTGACCTAGAAAAACTATGAAAGCAAGAAATGGGTCCCGGCAACAAGGCCTGATCAAGTACCCAGTACAAGGAAATCTCTGTAAACTGGAGGCAAAGGGGAAAACCCAGTGGGAAAAAATCCTCTCCAAAAAGAGATATAAAAGAAAGAAAAGACAAAAAGAATGACTTCAAGAGACTCTCTCAAAGCCATAAGTACAATGCGTGCTACCAACCCCCCGTGAGAGAGGGTCGAGGCTCCAAAGCCCCCCGGAATGAAAGAACCCTTGGATCAATAAACAAACCACTGACTCCAATGTAGAGGAGTGAAAGTCAGTGGACATTGTAGAGGGAACC
>MU224186.1:4726611-4737757 GCA_018584345.1 Thuja plicata | reverse complement strand
TATACCGATCAATCCAATTAAGTGTAATGCAAAACACTAAAGTAATGACTCATAAACACATTGACACATGGATTTTTAATGTGGAAACCCTATTAAGGGAAAAACCACTTGGGACCGGTAACCCAAATTCTTCACTCTTCTGAAGTGAGCTCGGTGAAGAGCCAACCCTGTTAAAGGTTACAAACACACTGTTAGGTGTGACCTTGTTAGAGGATTTAAAAGTTTAGTCTGTCACTTGATATCAGGCATCTCTAAGCTACCATCCTTGATCAAACACTCACTTGGCTTGTCAATATGTATCTGGCATCTCATGCTCTCTTCATGAAAAAAAATTTTGATACTCCATTGGATTTATCTCAATATAGAAAGGATCTTTAAGTCCCGCTCGGTTAAGAGACTTTATGAATCAATGGATAAACTAAAATAGTATGATCTGTTCACATGTACAACTTATACTTGCAGTTTTTTAGATCTATTGTAATCTCACAGAACTATTGTGATCAATATAAATTTGTTTATACCTTTGATCCACTTTGAAAATGCTTGGTGATGCCATGCTCTTTTGCTCGGTGTCCGCAGAATTCTTTAGCTCTTTCCTTAGCTTGTTGATCAACACTGTATGAATTTTCTCTTCATCGGTTTCTCTTTAGCATCCTCTTGTTCATTCCTTCACCCACACCAATTCATAATGAATTGAGTTGTCTCTTAAATAGACATGAGATCACCATTGTTAGGTTCTTGATCTTCTTGCCAATCAGATTTAAACCAAAACTTTTGTTTTCTCTCGCTGAGATCTTTTTGCCAACTGGACAAATCATCTTTAAATCAATCACTTATCTCTGGCTTATCATGTCGATGAAAACAATGATAACTACCAGTTAACTCTATATTTAGCTCTGCCAGCTAGATATTTTTTCGTTTGTGAACTCCAGTTATTTTCAATTTTAAATCTCTGATACGTCGGTCAACACTCCAGTTCTCCTTGGGTTTCTCCGTCGGTTTACACTATGTTTCTGGTCGTCAGGTTTGCTTGTGATTCTACTCCTCGGTAATGCTCGTCGATTTTCTTGCTCGAGCATCATTGTAACTTGACTGTCGGTGATCTCTATCCGTCGGGTTCCACTGACCGTCGGCATTTGTAGTCACAATGTGAATGCTTGTCTTTTATGCATTACAGAAAGCATAATCTCTATCTCTCTGATTCTCTGAAGTCTTTGACACTTTGATTATAATCGATTAGATTATATCAAGTTGACATCAATGACAATACAATCCATTAACTAATTTAATGTCTTGCATTATCCTTCTGCATTTCGGTTATCAACTTAATATCTTCAAACATTCAATCAGTTACATGTCATCAAAGGACTGATAATTTGTGTCATTTGTTTGAATTGATTGAAACTCTGATAGTACATAATGGGAAGCTCACTGAGTACATTGCTCAAAATAGAAATAAGAATTCAAGAGAGAAAATTGCAAAATAGATTTTGCAAACAGTCCACAAAACTAATGAAAAATATTTGGCATCCAAGGGAATTCACGACTGCATGGATGCCTCTTACGTCATCTATCATTAAAAATGTATGAAACTATGGGAACCATAGGAATCTTTGGATTAAGTTGTAAAAAGATGAGAAAGTTGCATGGAAATATAGAGAAATTGACAGATCTTGGTTTGCCGAAGAGTTTTAACTCAACACAACAATACATTGGTAATGTTGCTTTCCAAAAGAAGATGGAGGAGAAAATGAAGATTGATTTGGACCAATTTCCTTAAAACATAGATGAGGGAAAATTTCTAGGTTTCATCAAACCATTGATAACCTTGAATGCAACTTTGGATGAAACATCGATGTCAAGTTCCACTTCCAATTACGAATTCTTGATAAATTCAAAATTCACGTACTATATGTTACAAAAAAATTAGACTTCCATCAAATGGAGAGTGGAGCATACTACAAAAGTTGATAAAATGATTTCATAATATGTATCGTATAGTTTGTATTCCTCAATTCTTTCCAATTTTCTATTATTCTTTGTTTGTAATTTTAAGCATATTGTAATTTGTCATGGCTTGAATTAACTCTATTTTATGAATGTGTAATTACTATTAATGTCTCCATGATGTAATTACTAATGCAACACTATTTTATTCTTGAATCTTGAATCAAATAAATCAAGGGTTTTTTAGTCTCTCTTTGCACACTTGTTTTAATGGATGTTCAACTATGTGGCTCCTATTTAAGGAAATAAGTTCAAGTTACAAAATGTAACATTGAAAAAAGTAGTACGTTAATTTATTAACTTGTAAATAAGAATTTAAAAAATGGAATGGCATATCAATATCAAATTACATTGACAGAAATATAAAATGTCATCAACGACATATAGGATTTTGTAATATGAATGATGAAATACAATAATAAGTTTAATAAATGCCTAGTAACTATTAGTGCTAAATCTCTTACATTTTCCATTTCATCTCCTCATCTTGATCATCAAATTGAGAGCTTCCTTGATTCTTGCTTGTGTTTTCTTCACGTTGCATACCTCTATTTAACTACATCTCAACAATACCAATACATGTATCACTGTCATTAATTCTACCATGTCAATTGTCCCACTTTGGTTTGAAGTGTTGCCCAGCCCTCTTGTTTCACATGTGGACTTCAAGATTCCCAATGCCCTTTCATAAGGAAAATTTTGGACATCATACCTAGAAGTATATAGCCTTAAGTAATTTTCCAAATTATTTTTTAGTTTGTTTCTTATCTTTGATTTTAAGAACCTCAAAGAACTGAAAACTCTTTCATCCTCCACCGAACCCAATATCATGTTTTGACATAAATTAGCAAGTTTGAGAAATTCTGATATTGAATCACGCAAAAATTTTCTGACTAAGGTTGTCCAAAGATTTGTTACTGATGCCTCTTGCAAGGAGTTCTCCATTATTTGAAATTGTTCCCTCATAGTTATTGCAAAATGATCTAATTGCTCTCTAATAATAGTTTCATTTAAAGTTCCTTCTATAGTTTGTCCATTGAATTCTATAGGTTTGCAAGATTGATCTATCAAAAACTTTAGCCTCTAATGATAATCTCTTGGACTGTTGAGGGCCCAATATTGAGGAAACACAATAGACATGGATTCAAGTATTTCATCAAGTGAGAATATTTTTCTAATCTGTGAGGAAAGAGAATGGGTGATTTTCTTTAGAGTAGCAGTTACAAACTCAACAATCTTGCTAAAATCTTCCCTTGTAACACTTCTTACTCCTTAGGGTACTTTACTAGTACTGTCATTGTGGTAAGGTAGTGCATTGGTATCTCAAATCCACACACACTAACACGTAACTCCCCTTGCATTAAACTGTAAAAAAATTCTAGGATTGTTCAAATTGTTCAGTAACTACCAACTAGCAAATTTTGGACTTTCAAATGTTTGCTCTGATTGATAGAGATTATTGGGTCATGCATGTCATTTTACGTAGCTTAGCATATTCTGCAATATAAATAGTTGTTTCTTGGTATTTTTTTCAAAATATTGTTCCTTTCCTCTAGCATGAGGAGAAGAGTTCCTATAGTTAAGATTGTCTCTATATCACTTAACGTATGAAGAAAGTCAGGAGCTCTATCTACTATGTGGCGATGTTTGTACATTAGTCCAATCAAGGATCGGTATTCTAAATAAACTTGATGCGCCGGTCCATACAAGGAGATCCATTTGGTATCAACATCCTTAAGAATCTTGTTCCCATCGATTATTCCATCAAAAAAAATTAAAAATTCCAAAAACCATACGGGACTTTGACAAGATAAAAGTATGAGTAGAGCTCTATGATTAAATCTTCAACATTTCTTACTAGAGGATACTTGCTCACAATTTTAAAAGATAGATTCATTATGTGGGCCATGTAGTGAATGATAGTCATGTAGGGTAAACACGAAGTTTGTAGTTTACACAAAGACCATTCCTATAAACTTGCATTACTGAAGCTCCATCCGATCCTATACATACCAACATTTTTACAATTGTCAAGTCATCCATACCTCAATATTCAATTAAAGAATTCTTAACTAGTTGAAATATTTTTTTCGTTGTTGCACTCTCCTTCATTTTAGAAACACATAGTAGATGAGGTTGGCGGACTAGTATAAACATGCATACATATGCAAGACATGTTATCTATTGACATAACTTTTTGGTAAGAATCCCTCGTTGAGACATCTCAAAGTCTTTGTCTATAAGGTATATGCACATGTGCCAAGTGAAAAAAGATAAAAATTAGAGAATAAAGTTTGACTCTCTTATTTTTTCCTTTAAATCTAGTTGTTTTTTAGCCTCAACAAGACAACTTGCCCAGTCCCATGCATTGTTTAGTGACCAATGACTATTAGAAAAGTTAGGAATGCCCAAAAAGGATAATAAAGTACTATATTCTAGGTAGTTTGTCATAGGACACTCTCTGGTCAAAATATAAAAAACAACACTTAACGGAACAATTTTTGCTAGTTATGCTACTCTAATCGCCTTTCCAAATGAGCTTGAATAGAACATCCAAATTTATCAAGCATTGTCTGTGTTTGCAAATTCACAACATAATCTAAGGTGCACTTAACATGCTAACATTTCTCCTTTATTTTCCATCTTATCACTAATTTTTCAATTCCATCCATGATTTGTTTTTTGTAAACTTTACCCTTATGCTTTTCTACGGTGTCAAGTTTTAGTTGCAACTTCTTATCCTTTTTATATTTCCAACTACAAATCTTACACTTGCATTCTATTGGAGGTTCACCTTTCTTTGAATTCTCCACTACTTCAATGAATGAATACTTTGACACCCAATCAATTTTAAAATTCCTCTCCATCTCCCATTCTCTACCCATTTTTTATTTGGATTTTCTTTTCCCCTTTCGTGCATCATCATCATCTACGACATTGTCACCTAAGTCAATAATCGCATTCCTGTTACCCCGGATATCTACTAGAACATTTTATTCATTGTCATATTAGATATCACATTAATCGCCTTCTTCAATGTTCAGTGTAAGTTGCAAATTTTGTATTTGTGATGATGTAGCTTCACCTATTTAACCACAAACATTGCCAAAGCATGAAATTAAGGTTTTGTGTTTTGTTGCCCTTCACCACATTCGGGAGTCTTACACTTTTTCCTGCTTGACACCCCAATGAAATAAAGGTTGCAAAAAACTATCTACTTATTTAAGAAACAATAATAGACTATAAGATTCATTGGCCCTATGGCCTAGAATATAGATGTTTGAGGTTTCCCTACTCAATAAGAATGAATTAAAGTTTGCAAACAGATTGAGATGAGTTAAATTATAACACTTCAAAAAAATGATCACTTACCTTTAGATTCTTAGGGAGTAGCACCAACAATCGACAATGCAACAATGGTTGTTCTTGGTTTGTAACTTGGCTATCGATCTGAATTGAGAGCTCATAATCGACCAGATTGTGTAAAAATAAATTTGATCTTTGATTGTATTTATACCAATCCATATTTGGAAAAATCAATGAGAATTTTAAATAGAATACAAATATTAGCGAGTCCCACTTTATTCTAACATGTCTTATGTAAATGTAGGGCAAATTAAACCTTAACAAAACATATATGTTGTAATTTTCTAGGCGATTATGGACTGTCAATTGGGATGGACTTATAATAGTATTAGTGAAATCAATCCTCCCACAACATTGAACGTTTAATGGTTTATTGGCAAATATGACAGTGAATTAAGACATGCTTTTGAAATGCCAAGCGATTTGGGTCCTCATGCAAATTGAACTATTAATGGCTATTGGTGAATATGGCAGTGAATTATGACACTTCCAAAACTGTAGGCGAAAATATTAAATAGATTGTTGTGAAAATGTAGTTTCTATTAGCGAAATCTTTAAATCGATACTATTCATTTATTAAAACGACGGTGAATTGAATCGCATGTGACAAAAACATGATAAAGTCGAGGCTATCCGACGACCCCATTAGGTCCAACATATTCACCAATTTTGAAATCGTCGATAGTAACTATTCGCCACTAAAGTTACTCTTGATGGACACTTCTCAAGCTCTCTTTTGATCTTTATCTAGGGTTTAGTATAGGGTTGCATTTATCCTTCTATAAGGATTCATTGTATTTGTTTGTATCACTAATCTTTTGTGCATCAATAAAATTCTTAAGTTGTTTAGAAAATCTATTTTACTTGATCTCTAGTTTTGACAAATAGTTTTCATGTAGGCAATTCATGAGTTTGTGGGTTTGAAGAATTAACTCCTACTATACTCATGTCATACACATGTTTTCCTTTGAAATGAAGACCAAGCACATTCTAGTTGTTTGTAATATTTTTGAACAAGTGAATTGGTTTCTCTACATAACAGACATATGTTGAGGTCCTCAAGGGTCCCTATTAGCTATCATGTACAATAGTGAACACAGACCTCTAGATCTACCAAGTTTTGTTGTTGTGAAGTTTAACCATTAAATGTTAGTTGCCAATGAGATTTGGATGACTTGCATCTTGTGTTAATTGTTCTTGTTAATCGTGGTTCTTGTTTCTAATTTTTGTTGAAGATGGCTTGAGCTTCAAGATAAATCATAGATCATAAAGGGTTTGGAAGGAAGCTAAGGTAGAAGAAAAACTTCTTACACTAATCTTGAGAGGATTGTTATGCATTTTTTTCTTATATCTTTACAACAATTAGAAAATTAAATAGAAATGAACATAATTACCATTCATATCACAACACTTTGATTTAATTGAGGAATGGCTTTTTAGGAGAAAATCCCCGCTCCTATTACCAATGGTTCTTGTTTCTAATTTTTGTTGAAGATGGCTTGAGCTTTGATAAACCATAGATCATAAAGGGTTTGGAAGGAAGCTAAGGTAGAAGAAAAACTTCTTACACTAATCTTGAGAGGATTGTTATGCATTTTTTTTTATATGTTTACAACAATTAGAAAATTAAATAGAAATGAACATAATTACCATTCATATCACAACACTTTGATTTACTCGAGGAAAGGCTTTTTAGGAGAAAATCCCCCCCCTCCAAAAGTTGCCTAATTTATTATTCAAAAATCAAGTAGATTGCAATATACTTGCATAACAAATTTTCATAGGAGTATCATCAACAAGAGATCGAGAGGCAAATCTATAGCTATGAGTCTCACAAATAATACAACAATTCACAACACCCTTTTTAAACAAGGTTGCCTTCTAAGGAAAGCAAAGCCAACATAATCTCCACTGTTAGTTAGATCTGAGATCTAATGATGAATGGTCTAGATTTAGAATGCATGTGTATGTGTGGGGCTTTTGAGAGTATTGCCCTCATATCCCTACCAAGGCACACGACCCTCAAACCACCAATCAAGGGATCATTCCCCCAAACCTCACAAAGGGGTACCTCCCTTTGCAACCCTTCGACACTACATATTAATATATTATAATTGTAAGGTTGAAACACCATTTTCCTAACAATATCACATCTAATAAAGTGACAATAGATACTAGAGACTTTAATTGCTAAGGTTTGGTGTACATACCCTACCCCGTTGTGGGATTTGACCTTGTAACCTCTCTTTCAAGAGCATAAGTTCTCCACCACTAGGCCAACTCAGGTTGTGCATGATAGTGCAAAATATTGCATATGCTTAGGCTAGACATTCTAGCTACCCTAGTACTCCCTCTCTCCATTTTTTTGTGTTTTGTCGAGTGAATTTCAATAAAGAGTATTTGTTTTTCCAAATATCTATGAGTTTGCCCATTACATGACAAAAGACTACTAATTTATTAATACCTATCAACCATCATATACCAATTTTAAATACTTTTGCTAATATTTACCCCACTTTAAAATTATATTGCTTGGAGCACACATGCAAAGCAATTTCCTCCTTCCCAGCACTAGAATTCAAGATTACGTATTGACTTTCTTACCATTTGCAAGATTACGTATTGACTTTCTTACCCTTTCCTATTGATTATATATTGCTTGGAGCACACATGCAAAGCAATTTCCTCCCTCCTTCCCAGCACTAGAATTCAAGATTACGTATGGACTTTCTTACCATTTGCAAGATTACGTATTGACTTTCTTACCCTTTCCTATTAATGCACCCAGAAGAATACAGAGAAGCTCGATACAAAGAGCAGAGAAGCTCATGCCAACCACGCCAACATCAACAGAGCAGCGGCTCATGCCAGTGGCCGCCATGAAATGTTAGTAAAATGTTTGATTTTATGATTGACATAATATCTGTATTCATCTGTTTTTCATAGTGTGCGTTACAGCTAATTCTAGTGTCGTTTTTCTTCTGGATTAATGGATTCATCATGCTTAAGTATACAATCAATAAGTACATTGGTGTCACAACTTAGAACATTCAATTTGTATGAATATGATCTGTCAGTGATTTGATGGATTAAAAACATAAACATGGTTAGTATATATTTTCTTTAATAGGAATTGGGTGTAGTAAATAAATGCTTGGGCAACTCCTTGAGAACATTAGATGGGAGAAAAATTGGGTTGCTTGTAGTTTTCGGAGTGGCTCAGTACTAGTTTTAGTGCTGGTTTTAGTCTGGAATTTCTAATTATTCATACATATGTTGTTTTTGAATCAATTAATAATGAATTTAGCATTCATGTTGGAAATTCGAAGTGACAATATCAATTTTATAGAATCTGATTTGTTTGTGAATTGATAAATGGGAAAATATGAATGGGATTTGTTTTCTGAGTAGGAGTAAGTGGGTATTGTAGATAGTTACACTTGACAAAAACTAAATTGGGAATGAAAAAGCAATGTTGATATTTGTCTATGGCTTGCTTGTAGTGATGGACTCCATTTGGGCAACACAATTGATGCGGCTGGGTGGAGATAGGAAATGGGGAGAATTTGCAGATAGTGTTTTTGGGGTTTACATGCGGCATGCACTTGCAATTGTGCTTCACTTGGTCTTTGTTGTTTGCCTTTTCCTTCCCCTTTTCTGGAGAATTCGTAGAGTTTGCACACAGAGGTCTCAATCCTCTGTTTTGAAACCCACTCAGTATAAAAAGTTTCAATTTGGGGTTATGCATAAATTGGTCCTGCTTAGTTGCATTTCTTTAGCAATGCTGTATGCCTTACTTGGAATATGGAACCCTTTATGTTGGTGGCTAAAGGAAAGGCCTAAGGATTTTGGAGCCGAAGGGGAGTATGTTTTTCAGACAATGGCTTGGGCTATTATGTCAGGTTATGCATACTATTCTCTCACAAAAGAAAGTAAAGAGAAGCTTCCATTTTTACTTCGGCTGTGGTGGGTTTTGTCATTGAGTCTTTATGCATTCTTCCTATTCCTCAATATTCAAGAGTTCAAGCAACAAAAACACATTAGCCTGAGTTCTGTGGTTGAAATTCTGGCTCTTTTCCTTTCATCCTTTCTGAGTTACGCCAGTTTTTGTTGCAAAACTTGTGAGAGTTCCGTAACTCAAAGCATTGAAGAACCTCTCTTGAATAATATTAAGGAAAATACTGAAAACCTTAAGCCCAAAGTCACTCCTTATGCAACAGCAGGTTTTCTCAGCCGGATGTCATTTGCTTGGATGAAGCCTTTGCTTGATGCTGGCCATAAGAAACCTTTGGACATAGATGATGTACCTCAAGTTGCAGACACCCACAAGGCTGATTACATTTACCATAAATTTAGAAACCAGCTGGATGCCAAAGGAAGTGGTGCCTTGTCATTAGCAAAAATGTTAGTTGTCATTGTTCAAAAGGATATACTTTTTGCAGCATTCCTGGCATTGATGACTTCTTGTTCATCATACGTAGGTCCTTATTTTATCGATAGCTTTGTTCAGTGTCTTGCAGACAAGGAACAGTTTGCCAGTGAAGGCATTGTTCTAGCTTGTGCGTTTCTCCTTGCAAAGGTAGTAGAATCTTTGTCACAACAGCATTGGTTTTTTATAACAGTCCACCTAAGCATACGTGTCAAGGCAGCATTGACAGCTGCAATATACAAGAAGGGCTTGGTGCTTTCAAGCCAGTCAAGACAAAAGCATACAAGTGGTGAGATGGTCAATTACATGAGTGTTGATGCTAACCGTATTGGAGATTTCAGTCGGTATGTTCATGAAATATGGACATCACCTTTGCAAGTTCTTCTGGCTCTGGGTATTCTATATCAGAACTTGGGATTGGCCTCTCTTGCAGGAGTGGCGGCCATGGCGCTAATTATGATGGCGAATTTTCCACTGGGGAAAATGCAAACAAATTGTAACGTAAAGATCATGGAAGCAAAAGACGGAAGGATGAAGGTTACATCAGAAATATTGAGAAATATGAAAATCTTAAAATTGCAAGCGTGGGAGACCAGATTTCTGCAGAAACTCGAAACATTGAGGCAGGAAGAATGTAATTGGCTAAAAAAATATTTCTATGGGTATGCTGGGATATCATTTTTCTTCTGGGGAGCACCTGCATTGGTATCTGTTGTAACTTTTGCTACATGTACAATGATAGGAGTTCCTTTAACCACAGGCAAGGTTCTCTCTGCACTTGCAACTTTCCAGATACTCCAGAAACCTATATACAATCTTCCTGATTTAATCTCTATGACTGCTCAAACTAAAGTGTCATTAGATCGGGTAGCTGACTTCCTGCAGAAGGAGGAGCTGCAACCAGATACAGTCAAACGAATCTCAAATGATTTAACTGAAATGGCAATTGAGATTCAAGAAGGGGTATTCTCTTGGGATCCAACTGCCCCTAGTCCAACCATAAGAGGCCTAGATGTTCAAGTGAAGAGAGGCATGAGAGTTGCAGTATGTGGAACAGTTGGTTCTGGCAAGTCAAGCCTCCTCTCGTGCATACTTGGGGAGATACCCAAAATTTCAGGATCTGTCAAGATAAGTGGTACCAAGGCATATGTTAGTCAGTCTCCATGGATACAAAGTGGAAAAATTAGAGACAATATTCTTTTTGGGATGGAATGGGACAAAACCAGGTATGAGACTGTACTGCAGGCCTGTGCATTTGAAAAAGATCTTGAATTGTTCCCTTATGGTGACCAAACAGAAATTGGAGAAAGAGGGATAAATCTTAGTGGTGGGCAAAAGCAAAGG
>MU224186.1:4687428-4726387 GCA_018584345.1 Thuja plicata | reverse complement strand
CATACATGCATACTAGTGATTCCATTCTCACTCAGTCCTGGACTTACAAAGCCTTTTCACAAAATCAGGTTCGCTATGGGCCCCATCTCCCACTTGTTTTAAAAGGAATTTCTTGCACTTTTCCTGGAGGGAAGAAGGTGGGAATTGTAGGACGGACAGGCTGTGGGAAATCTACTCTGATTCAAACCCTCTTCCGAATTATAGATCCAGTGGGAGGCAGAATAGTTATTGATGGATTTGATATCTTAACAATAGGCCTGCACGATCTAAGATCCAGAATAAGCATTATCCCACAAGACCCAACAATGTTTGAAGGCACTATAAGGAATAATCTAGATCCCTTGGGAGACTATTCAGATGATGAGATTTGGAAGGTGCGATATAAATATTTACATATATATTGATTGGTTTTCAATTTTACTTCTTTCGAGGGTAACAGAGTACCAGTGCTCAAACCTATAAAGATGTGGGTTTCTGTTAGTAAATACTCACATTGCTCTGCTCTGGTCCAGGCTTTGGAGAAATGCCAGCTGGGGGAAGTTGTCCGGGAAAAAGAAGAGAAGCTTGATTCTCTCGGTCTGTTATTTTCCTCTCACCCATTTTCGAAATAAGAAACACAATTATTTTAGTATCTTGTTCTAAGCCCCTTTCCATGTTAGGGCAAATGTATTGAATGTTTTGCATAGATCTGCTCTGCAGTAACTGAGAATGGAGAGAACTGGAGTGTGGGGCAAAGACAGCTTGTGTGCTTGGGAAGGGTACTTCTAAAGCAAAGCCGCATATTGGTACTGGATGAAGCAACTGCCTCAGTGGACACAGCGACAGATGGGCTTATTCAACAAACCTTACGGAACCAATTCAGTGACTGCACAGTCGTAACCATAGCACATCGAATTCCATCGGTCTGTGATAGTGACTTGGTCCTCGTGATGAGCGATGGTATTAAATCTTAACCTTTTCTAGGCTATTTTCCTCTGAGATTGCAAATCCTCTACTTTTGTGGAAAGGTATTTCTTTCCCTATTTGGTTTATGAACTGAATACTACTTTTTAATCAGGAAATGCTGTTGAATATGACTCTCCAACCAAGCTCCTGGAGAACAAATCTTCATCATTCGCGAAACTTGTTTCAGAGTACACTCTGAGATCAACTAATGTTGAAGAAAAATAGGAGGTCTGATTATATCAGCTTTCAAATATGATGACGAAAAGCAAACTCTGCCGCATGGAACTATCATATGTTTCCTAGTCCTATCGTAGTTGGTATGGAAACTCACAAATTGAGATCCACGACTAATTACTTAGGAAATTTAAAAAAATGTTCGAATCATAAGTTTTATGTATCTTCTATATTAATTAGCCAGAAATTATAGATGTTTAATCATAATATTTTAATTTATTTTAGATTTATTATAGTTTTAGATGAAATTTTTATATGTAATGATTTAAGTTGTCTTATGTTTCATATGGAATTACGTTTTGATTAAATGGGCTTGTTTCATATAGAATTAGGAATTCGATACATTTGATATCTCAACGATATCTTTAAAGTAAAATTAAAATAATTATTTAGATTTAAAAATATTATTTCAATAGTAATTATTAACATAATATTTAATATTTATTGATATTTTTATATTTAAATAATAAAGAGAATGTGTTCTAGTAAAAAATTAAATTATGACAAATATCCCCACAACTGTTTGTACACACCCAACTACTAGATCTTATCCACTTTTCAAGATACATTAAGTTTTCTTTATAGTTAACATATATCAAATATATGTTGAGAGAAAAATTGTCATGTAGAAAATAACAAATTAGGCCTTTTAATTAAGCCGATAGGCTTTGTGTGGGAGCAAAGCTCCCGGAAATTACTTTTTTTTTCGCCAAGAAATTGCTAGCCATTCTCCCGGTTTTTTTTCTTCGATAGACTAATTTTTCTTTCCCTTTTTGGTGATTTTGTGGTTGCCCTTATCTCAGTTTCAAAATCTTGCAACTATCTTTGAGTTTCTAATTCTGTCGGCTTTGTGTGGATTCTTAGCTCCTAATCTTATGGCTTTTTTTGGCCTTTGTTTATAAAATCAAATTATTTCATTCAAACTCAAGAGTATTGTAAGATTGATGTGACTCCTCGCATTGTTGCGATAGAGGTAGGGATTGCCCTCCCCAGTTTGATTTGTTCATATTTTTTTCTATTAAAGATATATGATTGTATTGATTTCATAAAAACGGTTACATTCAGGTGTCTAGCTCGTGCTAATTACCAAAAAGAGAGCTCCACATATATAAGATAACATATATCTCCAGCTACACCTGACTACTATATCTGGAATAGAAAAAGTAACTAGAGCTAACACAGTCTACGAAAGTGGAATATACAAAAAATGGTATACAAAATTATATCAAAGTTATGTCAATATAGTATAGTCAAACAAAGTCTTCCTCTATGTAGGGTACCCAAGTTACCCAACCATATGTTCCTTCCATCCACTTAAGCACCTCATCCTTCCTTATATGTTGTTCGTATGGGTGTGCTAGGGGTACTGCAACTGGAATGCTTGGGCTTGATCCTCAAAGATGGGAACAACATTGATGACTGGTCTGTCATCTTTATTGAGTTCTTGAACCTTTGCCATGAAGTTGTGTAGGGCAGCTCTGAATGGTGCTAGCTCCTGGGATTCCTTTGTCCAGGTGTATCCATGTGATACTTCCCATGCTCCAAGTCTGACCATCCCGTTCTTGAATAGGTCCTCCAGCCTCTTTCTCTTGATTTTAATCACAACTATGACCTACACAACAATTTCATGAAATATGAGTCTCTTGAGAGACTCAGTAAGGCTTCTATCATAACCACCAAAAATAATATTTATTCTCTTTTTCCATATTTTCCACATAATTAAGGCAGAGATAAGTGCAAAAGAATTATTAAAAGGCTGCTTCAAACCATTAATATGACCTAAGATAATATCCAAAATAGAGATAGCATATAACTGAGGAAAGCCAAAGAGTTTCCAGATTTCAATAGCAAACGGATAGCTAAAGAACACATGACAAACAGATTCAGGGAGAGGGCAAAAGGAATAGTTACTAGGATCTCCATTAGGTAGTCTAAAAGGCAACCTGTGTAAGATAAGACGCCACACAAAGCACTTAATTTTGGGATCAACCAGGGAGGTCCAGAGGTTGTTAAAGATCTTGCTCCACTTGTCTGATTCAAGGTTAAGGTTCCAGCAGGTGTTGAGATCGAGAAAGATGGGGTATTTTTTGGTAAGGAGACCATAGATGTGCTTGGAGTTGGATTTGGTAATCAAGGTCCCATCTGCCCATCGGTACTAGAGATGGCAGTCATTGTCCACATACAACTACTTGTGTAGGAAGATGTTGTCACAAGATTCCTTTAGAACTGAGTAGGTCCTAAACTGAGAATAAGGAAGATCAAATTTATTATAATATCTTCACATTCAACCAGTTGATCATCCTGTAGTATATCTGTTAAGTAAGATATGCCCTTCCCATTCCACTTCCTGGCTGAGAAACCTTGCAGTAGTGCTAACGGCTTATCTCTGATTTTGAGGTTCCACCAAATGGATCTGTTACCACAAGTTTTACCATGACAATGGAATATATTGTTGTCAGAAATAAGATGTTTGACCGAGTTCCATGCTTTCTAGATATATTCAAACACAACCGATCCTTGAACCTTTATCTCTACCTCACTTGTTATGATGTCATTCATAGTTAGGTTCCTCCATAATTTCCCTTTCTTGGGATACCCCTTAAGTATGTTATTCCTAATCAAGGCTTTCCATGGTTCCTCACCTACCAAGGCTCTTGTGATCTGCTTAGTTGCCAAGGATATGCCTTGTAATCTGAGATCCTTAAGACCAAGGCCTCCCTATTTATTGCTTTTTGTGCACCATTCCCACTTGACTGCATGACTTGATTTGTTCCCTCTTCCATTTGACCATAAGTAGTCCCCGATAGTCTTCTAGATATGGTTAAATTGGTATTGGTTGAATAACCAGACTAAGGAGAAATATAAGGTGTAGGATGACATCACCTTTTGGCACACTTGAATTTTGCTTGCCAAAGAGAGGTATTGGTTGTCCCATTTGTTAAGTTTTTTTATCCACTTTCTCCTTAACCATCTCCCACATGGCTTTAAGGTTAGGATTAAGTGAGAAGGGGATGCCAAGGTATTTGACCTAGAAATCTGGACCCTCCCATCTAAGGTTCCATCTAGAGAGCCAATCAGGAGGTTTTGTTGTCCACCCCAGGAACAAGGACTTCTCTATAGAGATCTTACTGTCAGAGGCTACACAAAATAGATTCATCTTATCCATGAAGAAGGTTAGATTCTCTGGCTCCAATTTTAGAAGCAAGGTTGTGTCGTCAGCAAATTGAATGTTTGTGATCTCCTTTTCCTCAGGCAGTAGAACACCTCTGACTCTTGGTATGATAGTGTGGTCAGAAATGAGATGTCCAACTACTTCTAATGCTATTACAAACAATGCAGGGGCTAAAGGGCACCCCTGCCTTATAGACCTAGTCATCTCAAAGCATTATAATCTAGTACCATTTACCTCCACTCTTGTATGGGCCCCTTTCATTAAGGTTTGGACCATATTAATGAAGTTATTGGGGTTTCCCAATGCTGCCATCATCATGTATATGAAATCCCATTCTATCCTGTCATAGGCTTTTTCATAGTCTAGCAAGAGCATACATGCTTGTTACTTAGACTCCTTATCCCACTCCATAGCTTCCCAACAGGTGACTACATTTTCTAGAATGTACCTACCTTTCACAAATCCAGTTTGGCTATAATCAATAATATTGGGGAGCACCTTCTTGAGTATGGTAGCCAAGACTTTGGCTATGATCTTATAGGAAGAGTTAAGAAGGGTGATAGGTCTCCAATTCTTAATTAATGATTTATCACCTTCTTTGCGGATTAGTTTGATAACACCATTGTTGACTTCTCTTCCCAAAGAGCCAATCTCAAATGCTTCTTTATACAACTCCAAAAGTTCTTGGCCAATCCAGTCTATGTTCTTCTTGTAGAACTCTATAGGCAGCCTATCTGGTTCACGGGCCTTGCCTAAATCCATCTGAGTAATGGCCTCATTGATTTCTTCTACACCAATAGGCAGATTGAGAAGGGATGAGTCCTCCTCATTCATTTTTTTGGGATCACCTGGCTAATTTTAGTCCTAGCTTCTGCCATCTCCACTCCATTCTCTTGAGAGGTAAATAGACTATGGTAGAAGTTCTTGAAGGTAAGGAGAATCCGAGCTTGGTCATCAATTTTGCACCCCTCAGCCCATATTTCCTCAATCCTACCTCTTGTTTCTTTTTGTCTAAGGAGGTTGAAGAAAAACTTTGAACCTTTGTCACCATGTTCAACCTAGTTGTTTCTTGATCTTATCTTAATTTCCTTGAGCTTCTCATTCTGGATTTTCCTGAGCTCATCTTTTGTTTTAGCCATTTTAAGAGTGGCCACCTTTGAGGAGGGGTTATTTTGAAATTCTAATTCTATCCTTGATAGTTGTTCCTGCAATGATCCCTTTGCCCATCTTTCATCCCTAGCTTTCTTGCCTCCTGCAGTTTGGAACAGAGTTCTCCAACTATCTATGTTTTGGGCTCAATTGTCTCTAACACTATAATGTTCATCCATAGAGTCATTAAACCATCTAATCATTACGACTACATTTCTAATGCCTGGTTCCTCCACCAAGGAGGTATTAAGGTAGAATGACCCAAGTCCAGGGCATCTCTTAGGGATTTGGCTAGATGATATAAATCTGGCTGTGATGGGATGGTGATTAGAGAGGGTATAGGGGATGACTTAGACTGTCTTGCCTACCTCATTCTTCTGGCATTTAAAAGCTTCATGGTTAAAGTAGAATCAGTCCAACTAGGAGTATATCCTCTTACTAGCTTGCTGAAAGTTGCGCCAAGTGTACCATATATCTTTATGGTCATCCTTATTACCTCTTAGGGGGTCGATACGTTTATGTTTATTGAGGAATTTATTCTAGAAATATTGTTCACATCCTTTCCATTCCATCTTGTTACCCCCTTTCTTGTCTTGAGGGTGGTCTACCATGTTGAAGTCGCCTCCCAACATCCAAGGGATCTCTTCAAGAGAGCCTAACCATTTCCAAAGCTCAGTCCTCTCCCTATAGTCATTAGGAGCATATATTAAGCATAATCCAAATTTAGTTTGTCGGTCTTCAAGTATAATCCAGACTGCCCTATTGCAAGGTGACGTACCCCACTTCAAAAATTTATTGGCTCATAGGGGACTGAGGATAGAGATTCCCCCTTTCCCTCGGTTGTGGGAGGAGGAGAATGAAGAGGCTTCTCTCCAAATGCATTTAAGAGCTATATCAAGGTAGAATTTGTCGGCTTTGACTTCCTGGAGCATCAAGCACTCGAACCCCTTATTGGCTCTCCTAAACCTCTGGACTATGTATTTTTTGTCAGAGGACTCAAGTCCTCTGATATTCCAAGATGCTATTTTGAGGTCCATACACTCAAGTAGGGGATTTAGATCCATTCCTAAAGCTTGAGAAGCATTTAGGGATTTCATTAGTGTGTGAATCTCTAAGTTCTTTCTTGTTACTAGAACCTATTAGTCTACCTCTTTTCTTCTTACCCTTAATAGGGCCTAATTCCTCCCATTCCACCATGGGTGATCGCTCGTTATAAAGGCTCAAAAACTAGGCATAATCCTTTAACTCAGGGATTGGACATCCAACTAAGCACTTCGTCTCTTTATAAGAAACTCATTTAATATGTCAAACCTAGGGACGTGTTACTTGAAAAGGGCCAGAAAAATATATGCACCAAGTACTTTCTCAACCAATCACTCTATAATCACTGCATGAAACTAATGCTAGAAAGAAACTATTCTATGGTTGCAGGAAGTAAATGCTTTTGAAGGGAAACTATACTATTACTGCATGAAATGAATACTTGAAAGAAAGTTAAGCTATTGTTGTGAAAGAAAATACTTGAAAGTAAATGATGGAAGTGAACATTGCTAGCATAATGGAAGAGTGCACAAACTAACTACAATGCCTTAGTTGCTCTGTTGTTTGGCTACATGAAGCGATATTTGTCCTGTGACTTTGGCTGCAGGAGCTATTCAGCATAGGAATTGAAATGACGAAAATGCAGGAAAGCAAACTAAACTAAAGTGAATCTAACTATGGATTCATCACCAAGTGGGCCCCCTTGGGTGAGTACCCAAAGCACTCAATTACACAAAATTAATCTCAACACTTCATTTGTTCATTAAAATGAATAACAGAGTACAAAGATTCTCATAAATAGTAAAACAACATAATTGAACTATACTACAGCTATCTCCTAATAATGTCATCCTTCTCACACAGGAGCGGGGCTTTATTTAAAGGAAAACATCTAACTGCTAAACTCAACATGCCCTAAGAAAAGGCGGAGCTTTTATTACAAACAATTAACAAAAAGGAAAGATAGAAAGTAGGAAATGGAATCGGTCCAGAAAAGAGGATAGAACTGCTTGGACAACAGATCTAACTTCCCAATCTCTCCTAGATTTCATTAGGGAATTTATTGTGTTTTCCAAGTCTTCGCTTAACCGTTTCCACCTGGATTAGCCAGAAACCTTTCGCTACTGCTATGTCGATGTTCCATCTGTGTGCATCTGCTACAGGACCGAGTCAAGCATCCAGTGCATGGACGTGCTCACCTGATCAAGATGACGGTTGCTACTTTGATGCGGTGCATTTAAACTATTAGGATAAAAGCATTCATGGAAAATAATCATTAAAGTACATATACATTATCTATCGCTCAATCAGTTAATTCATCCATAAAACATGATCATGATTCCATAGTAATAAATAGAGCATATTCATCTAGATAAAGCATATTAAGTAAGCATATGTCCATAGCATAGGTTTAGTGGTTGACTACCACATATTAGTAGTTTTAAAGCATAAATTCTTGGAGTAAATAAGAGAAAACATGGCAAAAGACCTATCAAAAGTTCTCCTAGGGTATCTAAAGTATGCCATTAAAATGGCCTATCATTTTTCCCCCTACTAAGACTAGTGTCAGTCCTCAAGCACTGAGACGTTTCAAATCTTTGTAAGTACCCAGAGGTCTCCTTCTTATGTCTCTCTAATCATGGAGGTGCCTACTCACTAGTAAAATCCACTTGTCCTCTCCATCTTCACACGTCTTCTTAGTTCCAGTTGCTCATCCAATTTGTTATCCACATAGTTGTATAGCGGCCATAAAAGCAGAGGAGGTTGAAAGGAAAGTGGAAACCATCTTCTAGGCCGTGGCTGACATCCCATGTGTATATACCAGTGAATACACTGCGTTGCATCTTGTAGGTTGATCACACTATGTGGTTCTGCCTTTTTGAGTGCCATATTTAATCTCCCCCATCTCTGCCTTAATCCCTCGACTGCTCTGTCCTCATTTGCTAGTGACAATCTCTCAAATGCCACGAGAAATTCTTCACGACTATCCAAAATTATTTTTCTAGGTGCAGAATCATGAGACCCATAAACAATTTGCATTCCAATCACAATAAAGTTTTCGAGGTGACCGGATTTCAGGACAAAGAGGCAATGAAATGGAATGTTCAAGTATTTTGTACCTATGCAATTGTTCTCCATAATTAATCTCCTTTTGGGTCCAAGAAAGGAGGACAGACAAATGAATATCGCCAACAAAAAGTAGGGAATTCCAATCACTGTTAGAAGGAAAAACATAATTGTGAAGATATAACTCACATAACAAATTTTGGACATAATCAGGTGATGTATAATATGCGGCCACAAATTCCTGTAGGGTTCCTATGCCTGAGTTGAGATCCCGAAGGACTCTCATTAACTTAAATAGTAGGAATTTTTCCTTAAGGCATAAGGTATAAACCCTTGGTGGTGGTCTACACTCTATTAAACCTGGAATTATGTCTGTAATTTCATTTATTTTACTCTGCAAGAATTCAATTTCTTGTTGTTTCCTCTTGAGTTCCCTTCTCAATTTTTCCTTTTCTAAATCCCACATTGACTTTTGATATTGCATCTCATTAAAATAGTAAACTGAGAGGGCATGAACAGTTACCTCTTCTAGCTTCCTATGTGGCACCGACTTAGCTGCTTGTTGGCCTTCCTTTTTCTTTTCACAAACTGGCACATCAACTGGAACAAGGACCTTTTCCCCGTGATTGCCTTCTTGACGAGAAGAAGATTCTTTTTCAGCTCCCTTGGGTTCTGCTACCTCTGGAATTATACACTCTGCTTCTTTACCCACATCAGCGACTGCAGGATCCTCTTCCATCATATCCTGACGTTTTGCAAATGGACTGCCTACTTGCAACTGTTCTTGTGAAGGCTCCTGGGAGGAGACATTAGGAGAAGAGTCAACCATAATAGGGAAATCCTTGTTGTCTATTTGTGTAGTGTTCAAATGAACACTTCTTTGTAATGGAGTATCTACAAAAGCTACAAGGCGCTTATGTGAAATTTTCCTTCTCTTAACAGGTGTGGCTACAACAGAAAAAGAAGAAATAGGAACATCTTGACTCATATATTCTACCATCTTGGCCTTACCCTTACCCTTTTTATCTTTTTGCTCAGCTTTTAGGGTCTGAGAAACTATGGGAACCTTGGTTTCTCCGCTCCCTAAGGTAGGGTTTGGATGGCCAGATGTCACATTCTCCACATCAATTCCCGAAGGAGAAGGATTCCTAAAAGGTTCTTCTAGCTCAACAAATTCCTCATCCTTATCAGAGTTATTCCCTTTTTGTTCTTGAATTTTGAGTTGTGGCCCTTCTCCATGCAACTGAACATGAGGTGCTATAATAAATCCATCCCAGGACATGGGAGAGACATCCCACAGTGACCTTTCCACCAAGAGCTTTTTTAAACTATGGTGGGTCACTACATTCTGCCGCCCCTTCCGTACCTCTTCATCACTTAAATTTAAAAGGGCATAAATAAAATTGGGGACATTTACCAAATCATCATGCTGTAAATGACTCAATAATTTTAAGTGTATTGCATGTAGAAATGAAAAATGGCCCTCACAGGTAATGTACCTGATAATATGAACTGCCAACTGAGGATACTCTCCTAGAAGAGATAACTTCCTAACACTCTGTTTGTTGTAATCTACTAAAACATCTGTTGGTAAAGAAAAATTTTCTCTAGTTGTGCATGCATCATGCCCATTCAGAAACACTTCGCTTGTGGAAGGAAGTCTAGAGACTTCAACAATTCTTGCTTTAGAAGCTTCTACTCGCAGCCCTTTGATATACGCAACACCATTGTTGTAAGTCCTCAAGAATTCCAGTGTCGTGGCTTCATCATGACCATTCAACCTTACAAAGTAGGTCAGCCACCCAACTTTATTAAAAACCTGAACACTGTCCTAGTCGTGTAACAATGACAAGTGGTTTGCTGGTTCATGTCGTATAGGCAGACCACCCATCCTGATGTTTAAAAATTTCAACAATGTCTAAAAAAAACACTGAAAAATCCTCTTATTCCACTGCTACTATTAATTTCGTTTGCTGAAATGTCATTGTTGTGCCCAGAATTTGAGCTTTCTAGTTTTCTGGGTAACATAGACAAGACACAAAAGAAATTTTTGAAATAGTGTTGTAAATATAAGATGGGAGTTTGGGTTTTAAAAAGACAGGGCTGATTTCGAAATGTTACACGCAAGGATTGTCAAATCATCATTTTTGACATGATGACATAGTATAATTCTTGTAGCAAAATATTAATGACAAAGGATGGAAATCATGATAGCAGATTTTAAACTGACAGAATATTTGAGCTAATGGGATAAGTCATTTATTACACACAAAAACCTATTGAATTTCCCCCTACGAAAAAGGTGACAAGTGTCCACACTTGTGTGGCGAAAAAGTATGGTAAAATCATGGATGAAATGCTACATTAATTACAATGTATCATAATGATATTAAATGAGGCAATAAAATTTTTGAAACAATAAAGTAATGTGTACATTTGAATATTGTACCTTGAAATGCCCAAATCCGAAAAGATTTGATGATGTGGGCAGAGCAAAAATTTGAGCTGGCGCAATAATGAGGTGATGTGAATGTGATGATGGCAGAAAAAGTGATGAAAAAGTTGATGGGATGACATTTTTATTATGGACAAGTGATTTTTGTGGGAAATTTTTTTTTATTATGAATTTATGTGGAAAAAAATGTCAAAGAGACGACTAGAGCTAATAATTACTCCAGTTGGCTACAGGAATGCCCTCAGCGGGAAGAGGTCCTTCGGCTACAGGAAAGTCTTTAACTAGAGGAGGTTCTTCAGGTGTAGGAGGTTCAGCTGGAGCAGGAGAAATCTCAAACTGCTCCAAGAAATTGACCTTTGTCTCAGGTTTATGGTACAGGCAAAGCCTATCACCATTCACCAGTAACTTGAAATGCATAGGGTCGATGGTGGATAACTGAACTGCTCCGTGAGCATAAACATATATAATATCATAAGGGCCAAGCCAAAAAGTTGTAAGCTTACCTTGGGTTTCTTGGAATCTGGAGTCATATAAAAGAGCCCAGTCTCCGGGAGCAAACTGTTTGGTAAGGATATGAGAATCATGCCACTTTTTCCACTATGTCTAAACCAATTTAGTGTGTTGCATGGCAGCTTTCCTTATAGAATCCAGCTAGTTGAGCTGTAGGATCCTGTCGTGTTGTGCTCCAGTAAGATCAATGTTGAGCTATAATGTCATACGTAAAGTTTTATGTTCAAACTCAATCGGCATCACAACTATTTTTCCATATACCAACTCAAAAGGAGTAAACCATGTTGTTGTTTTCCATGTAGTTTGATGGGCCCATACTACTTCTTGGAGGCAACTACTCCAATCTTTCTTGTGTAACTGTACTGTCTTGGTGAGGATAGCTTCTATCTCCCTATTGGTGATTTTTGCCTGACCATTCGCCTGTGGATGATAGGGGCTACATTTTCAGTGGCGAATATTATACTCGTTCATCAAAGAAGTAATCAACGTAGAGGTAAGCTGAGCTCCTTGATCAGTGACTAACTCTCTGGGTACACCATAGCGCGTGAATATCTCCTCATATAAAAAAAACTGTGAAACCTTGTTATCCTTGGCATGCTTCATGGCTCTAACTTCCACCCACTTGGTCACATAATCAATACATACAAGGATGTACGAATTGTCATTTGATGCAGGACTAATCAGACCAAAAAAATTGATTCCCCATTTATCAAATGGAGTCACCACTATTTGAGGAAAGAGTGACATTTCATCAGATTTAGTAGGCTGCCCCATACTCTGACATCGATCACACTTCCTAGTGTAATTGGTTGCATCCTTGTAGAGGGATGGCTAGTAGTAACCAATGTTAAGTACCTTCATGGTTGTCCTTTTGGCAGAAAAATTACCTCTACAGGGCTCATTATGACAAGCCTGTAGGATGTCATAAGTTTCATCCTCTCGAATACACCTTCTCAATATTTGGTCGGGGCCAATATAGAACAAACAATCAACAATCCATGAAAATTTGAAAGTTTTCTCTATTAGTAACCACTTTTCCTTTGGGGAGAAGTGTGGAGGTACCTTTTGGGAAACCAGATAGTTAGCAATATCAGTGTACCAGGGAGCTTGAGTTGTAATGGAGAATAGGTGGTCATCATGGAAACTATCATCAATGGCCATAGGTTCATCGACATTATGCAGGCATGAGAGAAAATAGACCACCACATTGGATCTTCCTGGCTTATCTATGATGGTAATGACAAACTCCTTTAGCAACAACAACCACCTAGCTAACCTCCCTGTGATTACAGGTTTGTTAGCCAAGTATTTAATGGCTGCATGATCTGTATGCACAAAGATTGGATAACTAGTGACATAGTGGCAGAATTTGTTCAGAGCATAGATAACAACCAATAGCTCATTTTCGGTGACTGTATAATTCAACTCAGCACCTTGCATATTTTTGCTAATGAAATAAATATGATGTTCTAGAGTACCTTCCTTTTTTCCAAGAAATGCTCCAATGACATGATCAGAGGCATCTATATGTATGTGGAATGGGAGGGTCCAATTAGGACCTTACAAAATAGGTGTCTAGGTCAGAATAGACTTCAGTGGCAAGAAGGCTTCATCACAGTCTGATGTCCAGGTAAAGTTAGAATCTTTACTGAGCACTGAATACATAGGACTGGCCATCTTGTTGAAGTCCTTTATGAGTCTTTTGTAATACCCAACATGACCAAGAAAGCTTCTGACATATTTATGTTTGGCTGGGGTAGGCAGATTCATAATGACTTCAATTTTGGTTGGGTCTACTCGAATGCCAAGATAAGATATATAGTGACCAAGCAATACTCCTTCCTGCATCATCATAAAACACTTCTCACTGTTCAAAGACAGGTTGTATTCTTCACACCTGGTGAGGAATTTTTCTAGATTTTCCAACGCTTCCTCATAAGTTTCACCATAAGTTGTAAAGTCATCCATGTAGATCTCCATACAGTCATGGGAAATGTCAGCAAAAATGTTGATAACTGCTCGCTAAAAAGTAGCAGGAGTATTGCAGAGGCCAAATGGTAGAACTGAATAAGCAAAAGTCCCCCACGGGTAGGTGAATGTGGTCTTTTCCTGATCCTCTGGGAGAATCTGGATTTGATTATATCCATTGTACCCATCCAAGAAAGAAAAGTACTTCTTTTCTACTAGAGAGTCCAGAACTTAGTCAATGAATGGAAGAGGGAAATGGTCCTTTTTAGTGGCATTGTTAAGCTCTCTGTAATCCACACACACTCTCCACTTGCCACCTTTTTAAAGAACTATGACTAGTGGGGAAACCCACTGACTATTTGAGATAGGGTATATGAAACCAGCTTTAAGAAATTTTTGGAGTTCGGCTTTAACTATCTCATGGAGGGCAGGGTTGACACGCCTTGAAATTGCCTTACTGGGGGTTTATCTTCCTTTAGATAGATCCTATGAGTGCATAACTTTAGGTCCAAACCTTTCATATCAGTATAATCTCAGGCAAAAGCTATAATATGGTTCTTCAGTAACTTGGTCAACGATGTTTGTTGTTGAGAAGTAAGTTCCAGTTGCTTAGTGATCTTGACCATAGATGCATCTTTCAGTGAGGGCACTTGGATCTCATAGGGAAGCATTTGGTGATAGAGCTTATTGAATACAGGAGAAGATAATTGGTAATTAGAGTACAACAAGTGCAGGGAGTGGTTTTGGAAGGAACTATCCAAAGGGTCTAAAGTTTGATCCATACTGGTTATGCATGATGTTGGTGATTACTTTATCTTCCCCTTGAAGCTATAGGAAGGGATCCCTTTTTAACATCATTAATTGGGAGACTAAATTAATAACTTCAGCTTCCTCTCCTACATTTGGCCATATGGGAGAGGCTAAGTCTATCTGAGGTTGAGCAGGAGGATACAAGGCCAAGGTTTTGGTGTGCTGACCATCAGAAATGGTCATATCTCCTGACCGACAACCAATATAGGCATCAGTAGTAGCCATCCAAGGACATCCCATAATAATTAGATAGCCTCCTAGGGTAGCTTTTGGCAAGAGGAACATGAAATCAATAGGGTAGGACCAAGACTCAAGGTTAACCACAAATTCCTCCACCATCCCATCAGGCTTTACAGTAGAACTGTCTGCAAGCTACAAGACAATAGGTGTATTTCAGAGGTTGGTGATACCAAGGCATTGTATGATATCCTTGGTCATGACATTAATGGAAGCTCCAAGATCAATCAAGGCATTTTTGATAGAAGCCCCATTAATAATGACCTCGACAACAGGGTTGCCAAGGTCAAAATATTTTGGGATGGTAAGATTCCCTAACATGATGTCTGCCAGTTTGTCTTGATGGATTTTCCATAGGTGGGAACATCTTTGATTTCCTGAAAAAGGGGAATTTGGATGCTAACATTCTTTAGTTGGTCAAGGATATTGAAAGTTTCTTTGTTAGTGTTTTTTAGATTTCTATGCTGCAACCTTTGCGGAAAAGGGGGAATGGTATGCCGATTAGTTTTAGCTGGCGGTGTAGGGGCTATTGGAGTAGACAGATTGTCAGGTTGATTAGGCTCCTCAGAAGGCATTTCAGTGATTACTAGAGGCTTAGGTGCATGCAGAGTGGTACCAGACCGTAAGTGAATATCATCAAGGTTGATGGCATAAGTAGGATATTGCATGGGATACTATGACGGGTCTGTAGCATACACATTTTGTTGAGGTGTAGGAGGTCAATTGTTGGGGTTTGGCTCTAAATGTGTAGGTAGCTAAGTAGGCTTAGGAGGCGGGTTAGTGGCTGCAGGATGCGGCAAAAGAGCTTGTTGTTGTGGAGGCTACATAGGTGGTGGAAAAAGTCCTTGTGGTTGATTTGGCCATTGCTGGCCTCCTCGCCACTATGGGTATAGCTTCCAATTACCCTGTGGTGGCTGCCATGCCACTTGAGGTTGTTGTCAACCTCCTTGAGGGTTTGGCCACTGTGGATTGGGTTAATTCTACCACTGATTCTAGGAATTTTTCCAAGGAGGATTTTGATAATTCATGGGGGGTTGCCATTGATTATTATAAAAAGGACCACTAAATGAAAGAGGGTCCTGAGGCATACCTTATCTCTGCACCCATGGTTTTCATTGAGAGACAAAGAATAACCTCATCCTCTGGCTCAATTGGTTTGTAATCAGTCAGTATTTGTGTAGTCTTCATGTTAGCAACTAGTTTGCATCTGCAGTCTCTCTTCTTCTGTCTACAATGTGGGCAGGATTCTACTAGCATGCCCTCTTCTTCCTCATGTTTCTTGTTAGCATGCATGGTGTCCAGCTGAGTAGCCATGTTGTTAATGATATCTTTCTTGAAATCGGACAAGAGATTGGTTATCTATGTCCGTGAATCACCAACACCATTGGACTTTCCCAGGGTGGAACTATATCCCCTTTCTTTCTTAATAGCAGCTCTGGAGTACTTAAGGCACATCTTTCGAATATCATCCCATGATGCCTGGGTGATATATCCTCCAACCATCAGGTTCAGTGCCTCTGTGCATCCATCATGAATACCTTGCAGAAAGAGCAACTTCTGAGATTCTTCATTAAGCTCATGTTGGGTATTCTTCTACAAACTGAAAATGAACCTTGAGACATAATCCTTAAGACTCTCATCCCACTTGTGTGTCATCTTAAAGATGTCATCCCCTCGCATATCATTTCATTGACAGTACTCCTTGTATTTCAGAAAGAAAGCAACCTTCATTTCATCCCATTTATGGATGACATCTTGTCCTAAACCCATAAACCATCGTAATGCAGAATCTTTAAGTGTTGCAGGAAAAAGCTTAAGTCTATGGGTGTCGATGGTGTAGTCATAGCTCCTACAAAGGATATCAAACTCAAAGAGAAAGGTATCTGGGTCCTCTGTGACAAGGATGTAAAATTTTGGAAGAGTAGAAGAGGGAATATTCTTAAGGTTGCTATTATCATGTTGGTCAGAGATGGGAAAAGGAAATGTAGTAGGATTGGCCATCCTTCGTGGTCACTTAGGTGGATTTTGAGGTGGGTTTTGAGGTTGATAGTTGACTAACTACCAAGGATTTTCTTCTTCAGGATTCTGGAATCCTAGGTTGGCAAAGGCTTTAGCAAATGGATGGGCTTCTGGCTAATCCTCGAAGGAACCATAGAGGTCACCCTTAGAAGATGAGGATGATGAAAGGGCTTCAGGAATCTCAAGAATAGCACCAATGAACTAGCTTTCTTCTTCAGATAGGTTACTAGATATATTTGGCAAGTAGCTTCCTCGGGCGTCTCTTCATCTATTATGCATGTAGATAGTACAAAATGATGTGAATAGCAGTTTGTTTTTTTCAAGATGAGGATTAATCTACTTAAAGATGGAAATGAAAGCATGAAAGAAAATCCTAGGAATGGTTGAAGAAGAACTAGGCTCGACATTGTCCCCAGCAGCGGCGCCAAAAATGATCGCTTGTTATAAAGGCTTAGAAACTAGGCATAATCCTTTAACTCATGGATTGGACATCCAACTAAGCACTTTGTCCTCAACTGCTAAACTCAACATGCCCTAAGAAAAGACAAAGCTTTTATTACAAACAACTAACAAAAAGGAAAGCTATAAAGTAGGAAATAGAATCGGTCTAGAAAAGAGGAAAGAACTGCTTGGACAACAGATCTAACTTCCCACTCTCTCCTAGATTTCATGAGGGAACTTATTGCATTTGCCAAGTCTTCGCTCAACCATTTCCACCTGGATTAACTGGAAACCTTCCGCTACTACTACATTGATGTTCCATCTATGTGTGTCTGTTGCAGGACCAAGTCAAGCATCCAATGCATGGACGTGCTCACCTAATCAAGATGACAGTTTCTACTTTGATGCATTGCATTTAAACTATTAGGATAAAAGCATTCATGGAAAATAATCATTAAAGTACATATGCATTATCTATCACTCAATCAGTTAATTCATCCATAAAACATGATCATGATTCCATAGTAATAAATAGAGGATATTCATCCAGATAAAGCATATTAAGTAAGCATATGTCCATAGCATAGGTTTAGTGGTTGACTACCACGTATTAGCAGTTTTAAAGTATAAAGTCTTGGATTAAATAAGAGAAAACATGGAAAAAGACCTATCAAAATTTCTCCTAGGGTATCTAAAGTATGCCATTAAAATGGCCTATCAATGAGATTCTCTCCTTTAGGTAGAGAGTTAGTAACTCTTGGTATTCTTTTAACTTTGTTGTAGTTAAGGACTTATTTCCAAGGGCTATCAATAAAAGGAACAATGGCCTAGTTTTGGTTGATGCCCTTCTCACTAAAGATATCTTTGAGGGAAGACCCTTGGATTTGCATATGTGGATCAACTTCACCCCTCTTTTTGACACCATCCAGCCTAGCTGGGGTAATATGGAGGGTATGACAAGAGGGTTCAGATGGAAGAAAGGTACGTAGGGGTCAAGAGGGTTTATAGGAATGACTAATAGGTCAAAGTGATGAAGAGAGCTACAGACAAAAGAAGCCAGTCCAGAAGTACCATTCTTATCATCTGAAGTTTCCATGTCATCTATACCCCTTTCCTTGGCCCCATCCTTATCTCAATCTGAGGGAACCTTCTCAATACGCTCCATATTATCCAATCTACATTGGGTGGGGTCACCAAGAGGGGTAGGTTGATCAACAAACCTTTGATTAATATTTCCTCTTCGCCTCTTGGATGGGCCATCAACTTTTATGATTTTTTCCAATGTCAATTGTTGTGCATTCTTGGACTGTCTTCTGTGTTTAATCTTAGGGGTAGGAGGAATCATGTCCCCACTTCTTGTGCCTTTTGGTTTATTCTGTGTGTTCAATTTGCCTAAGTCCAGTCCAAGGGATAAGGATAAATCATCAAGGGAGGAAACAATGGGATTGGGGAGATCAATGGAGTAAGGGATGGATTCAGTGGTAGGGATAGTCTGAGGACCATCGAGCTTAGGAGCAACGTGGGTTGACACTTTGAGACTAGGGATGTTCTTTTTAGGAAGAGCCATGTCATCTCTGGTTGGGGGTCAGTGCTTATTTATGGGGCCTAACAGAGGGTAGTTTCTCCTTCTATGACCATCTTTCTTACACAGGAAACAAGAATTCAGACCACCCAAATACTCCATAGGGAAAGAGAAGTGTTCTCCTTCCAAATAAAAAACTAGGGTTTCTGGGATATCGGTGCCTGGTTTGAGAGAAATCAATATCCTCGCATCCATATGGGGAAGGAGCACATTGGAATGGCCAATGTGGATAAATCTACCTAGAGAATCGAGGGCTTCTACAAGCACATTCCAGAGAAAAGGAGGGATTTTTTTAATAGTAATCCATCTCGGGCAAGAAAGATGTTAGGGTTTGACAGATCTGGAACAATATAAGAATAAACAATTATATGTAGAAAACAAAAGAAGAATAAAACTTAACACAGATAACACACAGATTTAACGTGGTTCACCCAAAACTTGGGCTACATCCACCTACACAGTCGTCCAACCTTTCTTATTATCCAAAAAAATAGTACACAAACATTACAATGCATTATGCATCTCATCCTCTTATCACATGCATTTTAGGGAAACCTCTAAAATTGACCATTTTAGGGTTTTACAATGTCAGTCTTCTTTTTCCCAAAAAAAAAAAATTTATTCCCAAAAAATCACAGGATGAGTAGGGCCACAGTATCAACACCCACTACATGATCAGTTGCCACAATATCAACAAAAGAGCCATAATTTCTTCGAAGTTTTCATTACTCGACTATCCTAGGGCATGGAAGTTACAGGCACCAATAGTCCAAAATTGCCTATCAACTGTGGTCTTTTGGCCAATGGAGTCATTAAAAATAATAATGAAAAGCCCTTTTTGTACCATCCTACATAATGAAAACTTAAGCCCTAATTTAGAACCCCATACCGAGTGTAACCAATTATTCATAAAAACACGGGAGGGCATTTTACTAACATCTTGAGCAGCCAAGAAAATAGCATAATCACATAGCCTACTTCTCTCTGTCTTAATTACATCTACCATATTGGGATTAGGAGAAACGATAAGAAGTTTGGAGGCTGAAGCCTTACCTCCTACTCCATGTTCATTTCTTCCTTCTGGGTTGGTTTCTTGTTGTTTGACGCTGAACTTTGTGCCATTAAGGATGATCTTCGATCCGACTAGGGCCTGCCTGAATGTCTTAGGATCTTGCTTTGAGGACACGGAAGCAAGAGGTTCAGAGATGACCTTCTTCTCAGAGACTCCAACAGCAAAAATGGGTTTGTTTGAGGACGAGGCCATCTTTATTAGAAGGTGGTGGGATCATTAATGGCCCTCTCTGTACGAAGGACCAACTGGGTGCCACACACTCTCAAAGCGCAGAGTTGCAGAGAAAAAAATAGTCATCTCAGATCCGTTCATATTTATTTAGTGAATATCTTTATTTTTTATACCATTTTTGCAACAGAGATTTTTCTTCTTAAAGAATTTCTGTGCAGGTGAAATGCAAGAGCGGTTGTTGGGGAACTATGCTAGGTAGAGATGTTTTCAGTCTAAGTATTGAACCAAACTTCAATAAGGTTTTCATGGTGGGTTTGATTATTATTCTGGAACAGATCTCACTGGCCACAATGAGCTTCCTCTTGTAAAAGGTTCACACGGAAAAAATCCACCAAGATGAGCTTAACCGGTGCAACCCGTCCAATGAATTTCACATATCTTCCATGCCTCTTCTCAAGGCTTCCTAGCGCCCAACACCAAAATAACAAGGCTATTTTTTATGTTTTCTTTCAAATATTTGTTTACCTATATTAAATTTCAATCTCATATCTAATATGCTTTCATGGATGACTGATTTGATTTGTTTTGGCTTTATTTTATGGTTTATTAATTTCATTTCAGCCTTGAAGTTTTTATATTTTATTTCATTTGTTCTTCATTGATGTGATAAAGGTTTCATTCTCAGCTTTGAATCATTCTGAGAACATTGAGTGAGTTTGTATTTATTTTTTTGTTGTAGAGAATTTTTCTCTTATGGTGGAATGTAAGCTTTATGAGAACGTTGAATGAGGTTGTATGTATTAAATTTATCTGTTTGTTTGCAGAGAATTTATGTCTCTGACGGCAAAATGCAAGTTGAGAGAATAGTCAAATTATATTTTATGATCCCATAAAACGCCAACTGCCAAATCCATCATCTCCAACCAACATTTCAATTTCTAAGATATTTCTTTTATTTGGCCATTTTGTATTCACTGTGAAATTATAATACAAACACAATAAACCACCAAAATAGGCTTTATAGGTAATTTGTTCAAGTTCATTTCTTTTTGAAAAAGTTGAATCAGTTCAAATTATCTAATAGTGTCAATGGGTCCTTCGTCTATTGCTGAAGTTGAAAGGTTCTTAATAAGCCCAACAGAATATTGAGACATTTATATTGAATTTATTGTTGAGAAAAAATAAATTTTAGATTTATATTTATAATAAATTTAAGATAGACATTTTAAGAAATTTATTTATCTCTCACATAGATGAAGTTAACATATTATAAAATAATAATATCTATTTAATTATTAAACATTACATGCTTTTAGTTAGATAATAGTAAGTTTGCTTAAAATTAATTTGTAGAATAGACAATAACAAATGAAAATGAAAATTTAAAAGAAAAAAGTATATGTATTATGAAATTATAAATTTTATCTTTCTATATTTCACATATTTAAATTTTACATTTCTATATTTCACATTAATCTATCATGGTTAAATTATTTATTAATATTTTATTAATTGTATTATAATTTATCTTTTAATTAGATCATAATAAGTCTATTAAAGACTACAATTCATTGTAAGGTTCAAAAAGTCTATAGTGAAGATAAACATCATATCTTTCAATACTTCAAGAATCTTATCATGTTTTTATTATTCGTTAATTAGATAGTGATAAGTCCACTAAAGAACAAAATTAAATTAAAAAATTAAAAAACTATATAGAAAATAAGAAATTCTATCAAATTTAAATTAAAAAACTAAATATACTACATTATTAAAACAAATTAATATATATTTTACAATTTTATTATCGTTCTTAATTTATTAAGAACAAATTCTTTATTAATATTTTATTAATTTGGATGTAATTGATTTTTTTTAGATTTCATTTTGTACATTATTAATAGTCATTTCACATTTTCGAAAATATAATTTCTATCGGCGCGCCGTTGCATGCACAAAAGCATGCGACTACTAGTTATTTATAATAAGGAAAACACTTATATGAGTTCTATAGATTAAAGAGATTGCTAGTACCGACTAATTTTTTTTTCATTAGAATAAGAAAACAAATATGAGATAGTCAACAAATATTACATGTATTAGTTGGAAAGCAACAACTACAAGACTAACTCAAAAAACACCAAAAACAATAATAGGACATTATTGTTAAGACACTACATCAACAACAACAAAGGAAAAATAGAGTGTAAGATTTCTCTAAGAAGCTTACTCGCTACAAATAACAAAAGTTTATAAGACATTTGCATTATTTTTTAGCCTTAGTTTGCACCAATAACACATCCAATAGTTATTTACACAACATTAGTAAGATAGTCATCAATAACAACAACTTCATCAATCCTCCAATAGTATCAACAAACCCAAAAATTGATATTACAACAACCTACAGAATTAGTCATGATATCGTAAAAGAAGCTAAAAGACAATCTTTGCTTCAACCACCTAGAGTTGTGCTTGAAGCTCATAAATGGTATCTTTAAGTTCATTACTATCATGAAATTTAGCTTGCAGGTTTGCTAATAAATTTGGCATTTGAAGGGAGATACTCTAGCAATTTGTTTGGACTTAAATTTGGAGGGGTAGAAAGGTGCCAAAGAAGATAATAGAGGAAAAAAATTTCAAATGGTCTCAAGGATAACCCATTTACAAAGTTGCATGAGGATTTCATGTAGAGAGGAGATAACAAAAATAACAATTCTCCATGTCCATACATGTTTGAAGAGAGTAGGAATAGAGGAGACAAGGCAACACCAAATGTTGCAAGCATTAGGATAGAACCAAAAGACATGCATTATGGATTTCACTTTAGCACAAAGGGCATGACTGTGATGGAGGAAGGAATTTGAGACGATTATGGATGGGAATCTTGACATGAAGGATTTTTGATGTTAAAAGTTGAGATTGGGCTTCCACTTTGGATTTCCAGATTTGAAGGTTGAGCTTGTTCTATTTTGAATGACTAAATTTGTAATTATGTTTAGCATCGAGGCAAGGCGGGATCAAGATAATAGGAGAATCCACTTATAAATATTTTTAAGGCAAAAGAAATGGATATTTTGTTTATTAGGCCATCTCTAATCATATTTAATAGGATGCAATCATAAAGGCACATAAAGTTATGCTAACATAACATGACTACTTAAATAAAACTATAATTATGAGGGCACATATGTGAAGACCAAATAAGAAATTATTGTAAAGGAATAGTTTTACTTTTTATAAATATTTAGGTTAATTAAATCAATTAGAAAATCCTTGATACAAACATCTCTCTCTCTTTGTGTGTATGTGTGTGTGTGTATGTATATATGTATGTATGTATGTATATGTATATATGTACCTATATGTATATATGTATGTATATGTGTGTATACACACACACATATATGTACACACATGTATGCATATAAATATATATGTGTGTACACATATACATACATACATACATACATATACACACACATACATAAATACATCAATTATTTATACAGTATTGGGCAGCCTTAAATGTTTTATCTATCAACTATTATGCCAATGAGAAAAGGATTATAAGGGTTTGAAACACTTTCATTTGAAATTTAGTTTAATTAAATAAAATAGTAATCTTGTTTAGCATGAATTTTTCTAGCCTTATATGATCATTTGTGTAATGCTTGATTGATAGAGCTATGAATAATTATTTCTACGGACTTTTTTCATAGCACTTTAAAAGGTGTTACTATTTTTTAAAATTTTTACAAGAATGATAATTCAAAATATTTTTGACGAGTTTTTAATAAAACTTAATCTCAAAAGTAAATAATTATTACTAATTTTGATGATAATTTCCAAAGATACTCAAAACTCATACAAGAATGTCTACTTCTTGATGCATTTGAATATTTAATACTTATTTATTATCATAAATTTTCTATATATAAATTTACTTTGTGTTGCAATTAATTTAAACACTTGATATGGAAATGCTAAACATTCAAATAATAAGCATCAAATATATTGTAACAACATGAAATACACGAGTCTTGTAATTGTATGTTATAAGAAGTCATCAACAAATCATATTATAATTAGTTTAAAATGAAATTGATATCAATACAAAATTTACATAACCATGATAACATACACAAAATAAAAATAAACATTTAATTTAAGTGAAAAAATTGTCATCATAACCAATCATAAGCTAAACAAACATTTAAAATGTCCCCTTAAGGGCCAATTTAGATATGAAAACCACAATATATGTTCTTCATTTTCCTTATTTATATCTTAAGGTATTGTTTAAATGAGAATATTACCTATATTCTCAAAGAATTTGAAATATAACAGTGAATGGTAAAACAATCCTCTCCCGATAACCAATATCTTTTGTGGCCCTTTTCAATCTCTACCCTTGTGACTTGTGTGCAGTTAAATACCATGTTATTTTGGAAGGGATTTGTTTACAATTGCATTTTTAATAAGTAGAATAGACATAAAGCTTAAGTTATTAATAGTTGATTACACACAAAATTACTAAATTACACAATCACAAATAACTATAATTCTTGTGGTTAAGTATCATCATGTTGTTTACTATATTATTTACAACACTAAGTAATTTGTCACCTTAGTCAACATCCACAAATAAAATTTTAGAAAATGATGAAGATGATATCACACTATAGGTAATTGGAGATTATTATAATAATAAATTTTTAAATAAAATTTATTATTATAATAAGGAAGGTCGTTTTGCCATGGATTTGGCAAAACCACCTTCCTTATTATAATAATAAATTGGTTCAGTCAGTTATGTTGCTGGAAATCTTATTTTCTCCAATGCCATGGATTTGGTTTAGTCAGATATGTTGCTGGAAATCTTAGCAAGGAAGGTCGTTTTGCCAATATTTTGGAACAAAAACAAGTTAAAAAGTGCAATGCAACAGTATGACCTATGGGCTGGTCATGTGTTAGTGGGCGGTTTGTTTCCAAGATCTCAGTTGCTAAGGAAACATGAATTCATGGAGATGTATGAAGCACTTCAACGATCCTTCGAGATGCAGAGCCCTCGATTCATGAAGTCGGCTCTTCAAACCACAACAAGGGTTTTAGGTTATCAACTGGAGGAGAAGGTGAAACGCACTGGTTATGCCATTCTGGACATGTTGAGTCTTTCAAACAAAGAGTACACAGGTAAAATCCTTGAAATTTTTTTGCCAAGTGTTAACTTTCAGGTGCAGGCACCGAATCAGGGTATGGCGAAAGACTTATCCAAAGTCAATTTGTGTGCTGTTTGGATTAACGCTAACGAAGCCTCAACTTCAGCTGAAATGGTGGATGATGTTTCGGCAGCGCAATGGTGGAAAGATGCTTCTGCTGAATTGGGTTGCAGGTCAGCTGGATGTGAAAACGCGTCAAAACGAATGGGGGACTCCTAGGTGGAAGATTGTGCTAAGATGGAGGAATAGACAAAATTTAGGAAATTTTTTTGAAAATTTTGAATTTTGAGAAATGATTTAAAACTGTTAAATCACGTTGAAAATATGTAAGGAGTATATGTGATGAAAATATTCTTCGAAATGTTTCAAAAAATAGAGAGGATAATATTCCTCGATTTGTAAAGTTTGAATATGTAATTATCGATATAAAAAGTTGTAAATATCGATGATCTTTGAGCAACGATGCCGGGTTTTCTTACTGGTTCTTTCCCAGTTGAGCTCTTTTTGAATCAGTTTTAAAAAAATAATAATATATTCAGTGGTTCTAACACTTTTTTTTTTTTTTAAATTTAAATAAAATAAATTAGCTATTCCAAAAAAGAATATAAACATAAGTATATGGAATATATCATATACAAAAAAATTTTAATTGCATGATTACAATTATAATAATAATAACTTATATGTTATGCAAGTGTGAGTATGGAATGAGCATATGTCACTGTACAGATCTATATGGATCCTTGACAACCTTAAATTCCTTGTGCAAAAGTTTTTTGAGCAATACTGATTCTTTTAAAAATAATTTTTGAAAAAAAATTGGCTAGTGTTTTTTTATTAAAAAGGGGGTGAATAAAAATTGTGCAGAGTATGCTTCATACCCTACCCCTCCATCATCTGGGAAACATCTACACAACACCCAAAATGTGTCATTAATTATAATTATTAATTATTTTCAAAATATAATTAATTGATTAAAAATTAAAATACAATGAATATAACAAATTTTAATTAATTAATGATACAGTAAATGGGGTAGTTTGGGTGTTGTATAGACAATGGTCATCATCCATATCTGAGGCGAGGCATTAAAAACTTTGAACAACCCCTATTTATTCTTTCTGTGACATCTATTTTTGGTTGGTGGTGGCACTCTAACACACTATCAAATGTTCCTTCTTGATAGCCCTCCCTCCCAATGACCAATCCCTTCTCTATCAACAACATAATCCTTAAGATTCTCTTTTCATATTCTGCCTTCGTATGCTACCCATGTAGCGCATGCATCAACACTTTGTGAGCCACATAACCTTTTAAGATTTGATGAATATTTTGCCATGTCAGTGTAGCTTTTTTGGCAATAAACATTTTTAGGCTAGGCTTTTTTCCAGAGCAAAGGAAATTCTACTTATGTTAGTAGTATGGTCTACCCCTTCAAGCCTTTTTCCAACCTATGCTCATTATTTTGGCCACAACTTGGGCACATGGTGTCAAATTTATGCAAATGAGATATCATCAACAATATGGTTTTGAACTTGATCCAATGGTGCTATTATTTTTTCTAAATTCTACTCCCATTTTTTGTTATAGGTCATTGAAGTTAGACCTTCTTTTTTACGCTTTTGAGGCCATATTTTCCATATTCAGACTCTATTTTTCATTAACAAGCATACATTAGAAAATTGGTTTTGTGTTCTACTCAAATTTACCATCCATTTTTTCTAAAATTTGCACTAGTTACTCAAAGATCTTAATTTTAGTCATTTTTTGGATTTGTGATGTGGAGCAGGGAGGGTGAATACAAATCGACTCAAAACTAACTCAAACAAATCAAACTTACGAACTTAGAACCCTAATTTCACGGGTTTCTCTCACAATCTCACCATTCTCCTAGTAGGACAACAATTGACTAAAATAGACATAATTTTCATGCATATGATATCTCCAAAATCTAAGCATAGATTTGAGTACCCATTTCAGCCTTATTTAACATATCTCAGACTTAGATATGATTGTTTTGGAACAAAACCCTCAATAATTAACTGGTAATTATGTAACTAAAGCCTAATTAGGCCACTTTTCCAAAGCAACTATGTGGGATTCTCATTCCAAGCTACCAAAATACCTTCCTGAGCCTTAGAAAAGTCACAAGGGGTCTAAAAATTTCAATTTTCCCAATTGGAACAATCACCAAGTCATCTTTTTGCAAATCCCTGCCTCTACCTAGTCAAATAAGCCAAATACATAGAAATATCATGCTAGGACTACCTTAAACTCGACCAAGCCTCCATCACCTTGCTCTAAAAATACTAAAATAATTAATAATACTCTATCTACCTCCATTTACCTTTTTTTTAGAATTTTCTAATTGTGGGATGGTTTTCAAATCATCAATTTTGCACTCAAACCCCCAAACCCTAGATTTACAAATTGTTTTCAGTAAATCGGCCATAACTTCCTTCAAAATTGATGAAAAAGGATCAAACCAACTGAAAATTATATAAGATTCGATGCACCATCCAATCAAGTGGGTTTCACAATACTTTCAGTCCATACCAGGTCGTACAACATGCTGCAACAACAAGTTACTAGGAAAAATGCAGGAAAAACATAGCACTTTGTTATTATTTGTTCACCGAAATCACTAATCAACCTTCCTTGAGCCTCATAAGGAAAATGTAAAATTTTTATAATCAAATACCAATGGTCATCAACTAATTTTCAAGTTCTTGATTGTTCAACTTCCAAAACAAGGTAAAATTGCCAAGTTGCATATCAACTTTTGCAACTAATTACAAAACATGACAAAATGTACTCAAGCCAACCCCATGAGACTTATTACATTGAAAATGGTCTAAATAGACCTTATTACACCAAATATGACTCAAAACACCAAAAAACTCAATATTGGACCATATTTACAAAATGAAGCTAGGTGGCACCACTTTGTCATTTCTTAGCTTTAAAAGTTACAAAAGAGTTGGTTTTTCTTCTTGAAGGGTGGGGTGGGGTGGGTAGAATATTCATCTTTCAGAACCTCATATTGTCTTATCTCTTTCCCTATTTGAAAACAAATTCCAATGGTAGAACCCTCTATTGAGAAACTTACACCCCATAACTATCATAGTTGGAAGTCTCATATGACTAGATTGCTTTGGTATCAAGGTTTATGACCTTGTTTACATATGAAACAACCAAAATCGACCCATTAATTTGAGACCCTTCAGTTTAGGGACTAGATGGATAAAACTAATGAGTTTGATTGGTATGCATGCTTTAGACAATCTCTTGTTTCCTCTTCATTCTTGTGACACTCCTCAGGCTATGTGGCTCAAATTTTAGGAGTTTTTTGGGAGCATTAATGAGTTCCATGCACTTTAAGTTGAGTCAGATTTGACATCTTTGGTACTTGATTCCTTCTCCTCCAATGATAACTATCTAGAGAAATTCAAATATATTAGATCACTTTTACAAGGTTGTGGCAAAGACAAGACCAACAAAGAGTGCATCTTTTTTATTTTGTCAAAGATTTGAGTTCCCTTTCAAGTATTTTCTTGCACATTTAATTCTACTATAGGTTCTTTAGATGCAACCTTCACTCTTACTTCATTTGAGGTTTTTTGTGAATGCCTGACATAGGAATAGGCCAAGTTCACACAACTTTATTCATTTTCTAGATCTAGACCAAAAGCTTTGGTTGCATAGTTATCTATGGGAAAACAAAAGTATAAGCACAAAGATTCATAGTCTACTCAACTAGCTATAGAGTCCCACACACACAATTCATATTCTTCTTCCTCTTCCAAGAGGTCTTCATTTAGGAAGAATGAGCCAAAGTACGTATATTTCACCAAGATGGGACATGATGAGAATAGATTTTATAAAAAGAAAATAGATGAGATGAAAAATCTTCACTGGAGGAATCATATTCAAGTACCTTCATCTAGTTCATCCACTTCTGCTACTTCAGGACTTGCACATTATCAGTCATCTTTGATGGGATGTGGCAAAGACAAGATGAAAGGCCATGCTTTCTTTGCATCAACACACCTTTAGTCCAATAGGTGACTTTTTGATTTAGAAGCCTCTTGTCATATGACATCATCCATGGGTATGTTCTCTTCTTTTGAGCATCGTACACTTTTCCACGCAATTTGATGGGTAATAATACTTACATGAGTATTACATGAAATAGATCTATAGAGGTTGATGATGACACAATGTTCAATGATGTTCTTTGTTTCTCTTCATTATCTTCCAACCTCTTTTTCATCTAGTTTATTAGTAATTTCAATTTATTGGATCACATTTACTTTACCCTAAATTCACAAATCCAAATTGAAACAAAGAGAAAAATATAGTTAGATATATAATCCCCGCCCAAGATTGAGATGAGATAAGCCTATTTTGGAAACTTGCAACTGGATTAGATAATAATGTAGATATAACTCATGAGATACATCCAATTCTAGGGTTAGGAAATATATATCAATCTACACAAAAAATATCAATGATTAGGTGAGAGAATGAGGGTTGTGATGGAAGACATAATAAGGTTCCTAAAGTATCATCTACTCTAGCCCCAATAGCAAGACTTTATCCTCTTTTCCCTTATGTGGTCCTTAAACATTCCCATGAGGTGGTGTACCTAGTGAGGTTTGTATGTTGTTCTACTCCATCATTCAACCTCTCACCTCTTATGAATGAGGATCCATTCTACTTCACTTAAACAATTGACCAATGTAGGGATAGTAGTTGAGCTACAATAGGGTGCCCTTAAATTGACCCTTGACCCTAGGCCCAAAGGCAAGACCTTATCCCCCTTGGCCTCATATGGTCCTTAACCATCTTTATGAGGTGCCATACCTAGTGAAGAATTTTTCATTTTTTTCCCTCCTTGCACTTCCTTCCACATGATTAATTATTATAGATTTTCATATTGATGAATGTATGGATATTTAGATTTAAGGGTATTTTTTATTCCATATAACTTGACCCACACACACAAAAATGTGCTTGATCTAAGACACACAAATACAATCTAACGCGCGCGCGCGCACACACACACACACATAAACAAAATAAATTAAGCAATATTACTTCTTCATACTAGATAATTTTTTAAGATTTTATGACCAGATTTCCTTGTTGTAGACACGATTACTTTTTTTGTTCATTCCATAATTTGCTCTTGCCAAATTTTTGATGCAATACACCACAGTTGTAAATAGATATGTTATTGCTTGCTGATTTATAACAGACCTGATTTTGATCGTTGAAAGGTTGATTTATTCCCATGTATTGCTTAATACCCTTTCTCTCATTGTTTTTCCCTCCGTATATATCTCTTAATCATTTATGAAGTGAGGCATCTCTTGTGGATAAAACCCCTTCCATGAATTAGCACAACCCTTCATGAGTTGTAAATCTTAATAATTGTTGCCTCCTATTAACATTAATATTTGTGTAAGTGCACCAAGATGGTGAACAAAAATGGGGGTATAAGTGGCCACTTTGTTTTTCTTCCTGAAATCAGGGAAACCCGAACTTCAAAGAGAAATTTGAGGGTCATGCACTCAAAATTAGAAGATGTGTAAAGAAGAAGAATTGTTGTGCTCTGAATCTATTTTCTATACTACTATAGTTTTTTTATAAAATAGATAATACTAAGAGAGCTAAACCCACCACGCACAAAAATTGTTCTTGATTTTTTCAAAAAAACATAACATAGTTGTTTTTGTGCGCTTCACAAAAGATATAGTTAGATTTTATATTTTGTGAAACCCTTTGGTAGGATGATAGGTAAGAGTGAGCTCTAGAATTTGTGTATTTTTTTGTAATTTCTTGTTTAGTATTTTTTTTTAATGATTTTTTGAAGTGACTGGATCTTGAGAATATGGTACCTATTCGTGCGTTGGGCATAACTCGCATCAAAATAATTGAAAATTCAATTTTTTTTAAAATTGTATAGAATCAAGTGTAGAACAATAATATGTAATTTGTTTGAATTTGATTAAGTAGATCAAAAGTTATTAAAAAAATGGTAGACATATGTCTCTAAGGATAGTCAAGACACTGGTAAAGAAAATTAAAGTTTACTATGCTAATGTTGTCAAAAAATAGAAAAATTTATATGGTTAAAAAGATGAGAATACGTGTGAGATTATGGTGGTAATTTTACAAATACCCACTTGATCATTTGTAAACCTAATGACGATGAAGTCAAAAAATCATCTTGGAAGATAAAAACGTGTAAAGGGACAAAAATTAAGGGAAAATGAACTTGCAAGCCTTAGGGTCATTTTCCAAGCCTCTTACCAAGCCATAACATGTATGGGTTCCTATGTGCTACATAACCCGCATGGGTTATGCAAAAAAAGTACCATTCCAAGTTCTACATAACCTGTAGAACTAAAAGAATCATTTTTAGTTCTTCAAAACCCGCACGAGTTATGAAGAAATAAAAATGCATGCTTGTAAACTTACCATACACAACACACACACACACACACACACACACACACACATATATATATATCTCCTTGTTCTGCGTAACTCATGCGAGGTATCTAGAACTAAAAGCACAAGATTTAATTCTACAGAATCCACACATTTTATGAGGATCTCTCTCTCTCTCTCTCTCTCTCTCTCTCTCCTATTTCTACAAAACCCACACGTGGGTTATTTAGAACTAAAAGCTTGCATAAGTTTTAGTTCTATAGAACCCGCATGCGTTATGAGGAAATTTTAACGTTAACCTTTTTAGCTCAATGGAACGCGCACATGTTCCACTGAGATAAATATATTATTCCCAACGACCAAAAAAATAGCATTGTAACTTGTTCCAAGGGCCCACTACTATTTTTCATGTCTTTCGGTGACAATATTAGACATGTTTTCATGTTTTTTTGTCACATTTTATTTCAAATGATTGATTTCTCTTGTTTTTTGAATTATTCTTCAAGTTTTTTTAGTGTTATTACTTTAGATTATAACATAATGATATGATAATTTGTTGTTTTTTTTGTAAGGTTTTAAAAAAACTTGTAGTTCTTCATAACCCGCACAGGTAATGAAGAAATTTTTTTAGTTCTTCATAACCCGCACGGGTTATGAAGAAATATAAGTTTTTTAATTGTTTTTTAGGCTCAGTTTTACCAAGCCTAAATGTTTTGAATTTCAAATAACCCGCACAAGTTTTGTAAAATTTTGAGTTTTTTTCATGTGGCCACTTTTATGACCAACAACTTGGTGCACTTACCCCTTTATTTATTTTCTTTACATTTTTAAAACCAAAAACATTAAAATCACTGCTACATATTAATAGTGGTTGGTTCCCTTGATTATTTGTATGTTGGTCGACCAACATATAAAGGAATACTTCGTCTTGGTTGTTAATAAAGATAAGTCAGCCAACAACAATATTTTTTTATGTTTGTTTTGGAAAAGGTGGTCGACCAAATTTTATTTTTACCTATTTTCATCAAACATAAGGAAGTCTACTAAATATATAATAAAATTGTGATGTATTATGAATAAGACAATTATGTGTGTATGTGTGTTTGCATGCATGTGCGTACGTGTGTGTAATGAAGGAAATAGTGTTCACTGGATTGTATAGACAAACTAGGAACAATGGGCCTATCTCCTCTTAAGTTGGGAGGAAGATGACCCACCAAGCTTGAGAAGGCTCAAGCTATGAGAGAATGCAATGATTGTTCACTTTTATGGAAGATGATTGTACAAATGTGAATGAATAATGTGAGATATGTGACTAAATAGAGAGACAAAGACACTTTCTACAAACAAGGATAACTAATAGACCACGTACTCAATGTTGGGACCATATTTAGAAAGAAAACATAGAGACAAACCTATAAATCAAATTTTAGTCAAAAGTGGAAGGTCAAGGGCAACCTAGAGGGTCAAGTGACATGTGGAGGCACCCCTGATGTTGCAAAAACTGATGAAAATGCAGTAGAAGTGAAGCTCTTTGTCAGACTTATTTGTATCTCCTTTTGTGGCTGCACCACCTGTCACCTACACACAAAAAGAGAGAAAACAATGTTTGAGAAAGGGGTTTGCCTTACACTGCTGTTTAGGAATTAACATTGAAATTTAATTGAAATTGTACATAAAAAGGATAGAAAGCATGTTTTAAGTAGCATAGGATTGATAAGTTTCTTATACCTTGATGATGTGAATACACTTAGAGTGAGATCAAAGTGTTGATGCAATAGCATGAGTCCATAAAGACCTAAAAGAGAATCACAAAAGACATGCTTGCTAGGATTGCCATATTGATGAGATGAAATGCTTGAACGCTTGACTTCTCTTTAAATGCCCAAGATTATGGATACGTGATTGCTTGTGCCATGATAGGATATGAATGGGTGGATCCCAAAATGAGGGAGGTAGCCTTGTACTTATACCACACTTAGCCATTTTGGGGCACAAAACTCAAAGGAGTCTGACACATAATTGGAACTTTGGATAAAATAGAAAAACCTCTCCGAATTAAAGTTGGGCCCAATTGGCATTGTAAGGGATGCCTTCCAATGTAGGGGATGACTTGGATTTCCCATATAGCCCGAGCAACCCTATACGAGCCAATTGGGTCTTGACATGGACAAGGGATACTCAAAACATGGCAGAATCGAGGTGCGATAAATGGAAACATATGAAATAGGCCACACATGATAACAAGGCCTATGTATGCAAATGATTATTTAATAGATGAGATAATCAAAGGGGCACACCCATAATTAAGGGGCCCCTCGTAGGGATAGATTCTATTGAATTAATAAAGGGTAAATATTTCAATATTTATTAATTAAATGCATTATAAAGTTTAATGATGCATAGAAGGATGAAAACACAAAAAATGGGTGTTAACTAAGCATACATTGTACACCTTAGCAAGTTGCTTACAATTTATGACACTACAATATGTATGTAGATACATACATACATACATAATGTTTTAGGAGGTCTCAAGGCATGTCATTATTAGTCACAGTGAGACACACAAAAAGGTTGAGTTCACCCTTTGATTCCATGCTCATCAGACATTCAAATAGTAGAGAGCTTATTGCAGTTAGGAGTGTTGATCATTTATTACGATAATATGTGTTTTCTCATTTTTTTCCCATCAAGCTTGTAGTTCCATTGATTGGTCCTTATTGTCATGCATTTAGAGTGAATTAGGTAATTGAGAAGTAGTTTGGTCACTTGAAGCCATGTGTGCTTCAATCATCCATAATGCTTCAGATACTTATGTTCCATCTCCTCTAGAACCTCCCACATCTTCATAGATCAGTTCAATTCAGTAGCATCATTGTTTGCTTCCAGTTTCAACATTGTGGGATGATTACTTGCCAGCTATTGCAAGGTTAATTGATACATCACACAATCTAGAAATTGGGGACATGTTTGAGGGTATTCCATTCCTCCTTGGTGGTAGCTTCAATATTCGTATCATCTCATCTTCATTAGTGCCTTATGAGGTTGTTCATTAGGTTTCTTCATAGTTGTTTAGATTTTATTCAATTGATTTGGTATATCTTGATTCAACAATGTGGACAGTTGACGAGCCTTCCATGGCATACATCATGAGGCTATTCCTTCCATCTCCTTTCATGGAGTTGCATCTATTTTGGCCATTGAATGTGTTTCATCCCAAATGGGAGTAACATAATTTACCACTCTTAGATCATCACTAACATTTGTCTTTGAGCATTCACCATCAACATTTGAGCTTATTCATTGTAGGGGATGCATCATATCTTTCTCTCCTATAGGTAGGATCTTGATTGTACTTATGTGACCAATTCAGCACTTGAGGGGACATACATAGACCTTCATGCTTAGTCACATGTATGTTTTTATTTATTTTTCTCTCTTTTGGAAGGGTTTTTTTTCCACAAGGTTTTTCTCCTTTTCTAGTTTGTGAGATTTTGCATTGGGTTATACATGGGGTACTTAATCAAACCTTGTTGTCAATACCTTGTTCATGCTTCCATTCATGCACTCTTCATTAGTTATTTAGCATATCCCTATGTTAATCTTAAGATCTAATTGATTATCTAATTAGGTCCTTAATTGCTTTATTCACTTAAGCTAAACTTAGGTGCTTTTTAATATTTTATAAGTTTGAGCTTTATTTAGACATGTTGTCTCATTCATTATGACATGAAAACTTTTCAAACTCTCTTTTGATCTTTATCTAGGGTTTAGTATAGGGTTGTGTTACACTAGTTTTATTTTTCTGTCATTGATGTTGTCTCTCTGTTTGTTTTTCCTCTTTGTTATGAAGTTTTGGTTTTTCAACTTTGTTTTGAACTTTCAAAAGTTCAAATTACCATGTTCAAATTTGTCTTGCACCTCTAGCATTGTCACGACTTCGTTCTAACTAGCTTTCCTTTAGATGGTTTTCATCAATTTGAACTTTCAAAGTTCAAATTACACAAATGCAAGCAGAAGTTGAGTCTTTGTCATAAATATAAGAAGTTGTCGCATCTTTGGTCAAGTCTGTCTTTTCAATTTGAACTTTCAATTGAACTTTCAAAGTTCCATTTCAAAATTTCAAACCTAAAGATTTTCTTTTCAGATCTGCAATAGATTTCATAATAAATGAAGGTAATAATGGTATGGATAAAAGAATAAGCTGGATCATTTCAAATTTTAATCAACTGTACCTTTTTTCTAGGAGAATTAATCATTATGGTGCAAACTCAAAGGGTGTGAAAAGAAAGTTAATTAATGATATGTGAGAATAATGTCACCTCGACATTTACTTCGCGCACATGAAATAAAAATTTATGCGTGCTATGAATCCAGGCAGATCTTTTTCCTTTATAAACGAAGGTTATATTTCTTTTTTCCCACTCAGTCTTGATTTCTTTCATCATCGTGGAGCCAGAGAGACAAAGGAGTTAATTTTAAGGTCGCAGCACTGACATTTTCATGAATTCTAGTGAGTCGTCGAACTCTGAACTTCTAGCTTAAGTAGTATGTTGAAGAGTAGCAAGTTTTCAAGTTTCTTCTCGAACTCCTTTTCTTCTTGTTATGGAATTTTAATTGTTAGATAAGATGAGGTATAACAGGGCTTCGTTGCCTAAATTGAAGTCCTTGTCTAGTCTAGTTAGTTCTCTTCCAAAGTTAGAAGACACAATTCTGGGAAGATTGAGAAATCCTCAGAAAGGTTCTATAGCAGAAAAAACCAGCCAGAGTGGTTTGAATGAATCTGCCACTTTTCCAACTATAACCCCATGCTCAGAGCTGATTATGGAATGTATGAATCACTATGATGAAAATGAAAAGTACATTTGTACTAACTCTGGTGAAGTTTTAGTAATAAGTGATAGGGAAACGGTAATGTTTGCCATGGGAATTAAAGATAAGGAAGAGTATGAAGCATGGACTATTGGTACAACTTATTCATTCTTCACAAAGAAGAAGAAATAGTACATAAATGTAATTGCAAAGGCCTGGTTACTAGATTCTAAGATGGGTGGCTCCTATCTTCCAAAACCTCTTGTGCACAAGCATCTTATCCCTGAGATAAAAGATATGGTTATTCTGTTAAACAAGGTTAAGGGGAATCAACATACCTTTCACTGGGAATACTAGATGTTCTTTTATATACAAGTGATAATGAAAGGAGAGAAATTCCTAGACTAGGGTGAGCTCATTGCTGAGAAATTGCATGAAGGGTTAGCCAACTTCATTGGCATGAGAGTTTTCTACATGTCCTCTTTCTTGTTTTAAATTCTAGCCAGTTCCAGACAATGGCATGGGCTATATCATGAACCCTTATCACTAGGAATTAAGATTTATGATTATTATCCACTATTGCAGCTGAAAAGATGTTCACAGAATTTTCTCAGAGCCAATGATGTATTTTTGGGCCATCTGGATTTTGAATTGTCTGGCACCTTACACAAAAGGTAGTCTAATGAAGCCATACAACTAATTCAAACTTATGGTAGTTTCTTTATTCAATTTCCCATATTTACCTATATCAGAGTTGGCAGATTCAAGGGCGAGCCTTTCAGGTTGCACAGATGCGTGCTAGATCACTTGGTACTCACAGAGGTTTGCAGGCAGTTGGCAATTATAGATAAAAGCTTAAAAGGAGATCAGCATTCGAGAATTTATTTTCCTATAGAAATTGGGACATTACTACTGTAAGTCTACCTCAGATGCCCTGAATTTAGTAGCAGAAGTCAAGAACTTTAAACTCAAAACATATATTGTACACCTGAAATTTGATAGTAAGGGTTTTGCTAGGTCTTATTTGGGCATGAAAGAAGGCTTCACTCACATAGCTCAATTGGAAGACTACTAGGAGGATTGTGAAGATGAGTTTGAGGTTCACAAGAGATTATGGTCCCACCTCACTTTGGGGAAAATTGTAGGAATGAAAATTCCTATGAGCATTAAAAGAGTTATAGAGCATGGAGATGAGGAAGTGCTAGATTATGAATTCAACAACAGAGTGGAGAATGAACCCTTGGAAGAAATAGATTGGAATAGAGAAGAAGAGGATAGTATTCAACAAAGAAATTTTAATGTGATCAAAAGAACAGAAAAATGGTTGAGGGATAAAAGATTGGGCAAGTTAAAGCTGCCTGACCAGATATTCTTATACAAACCCAGTGTAATCTGTCTCCCAAAAATGAAACCTCTCCTCCTAATTTTCCCATTGAACTTGATATCGCAGATATAGTTGATTTGGAGGTCAATTTATTAAAGAAGGCTTCCTCAGCAGAAAAATCTACAACTCTAGCAAGGACTACACGTTCCAAGAGCAAGAGGATGAAGAAGGTTGCAATCAACCCTGAAGTTGTAGAGTTGGACTATGTTGAAGAGGGATAAACCAATGGAAGATCAAACTCTAGATGTGATGAATTTGGATAACATTGAAGGTGATGGAGGAGTGAGAAAAGAACAGGGAACCAAAGACACTTTATCTATCAATTCAACTGTATTGCAGACCCCTCCTACTAAAGATTCAATAGATACATCAGCATGGCTCTGCACCTCTATCAAAAAAAAGAGGAGTATTATTACAATTTCCTTGTCTCATAATGACATGGTAAGCAAATGTTTAGGCAAGGAAGTGAAGATTAAAAATCCTAAAATAGAGGCAATGATCGACACAAATGCTAAGACAAGATGTTGGTTTACAAAAATTGTCATTCCTAAGAATGAAAAGAATTCAGATGAGGTAACGACTAATGATTTCAAGGTTGAAAGGGTTGACCTAGGAGTGGAAGCTCATGCAACAAATGTTAAACATCTAGAATCCTCTACCAATAAAATTGTAATTACAAGGGCCTGGAATGATGAAAAGGACAAACATGAAATGGAATCAATGTTGATTTTATGCCAAGACCATCTGAAGTCGCACAAAGATAAAGTCACGCTGGTTCGTAGAGAGAATAAAGTGTGGAAATAAAGAATTGCACATATTGGCATACCTAATCACTAGTTTGTGGTTAGGTTTTCAAATAAACATCTAGATTGGAGGAAACTGCAGTCCCAGTCTTCACTGACCACGACAACATCATAGACCTAGATGCCCTGCGGGATAGTAGGACAGGATTGATCTTTAGGTTGTTTAATTCCATTGCTTAGTTTTCCTATTGAACTCTGGTTTTCAATTTTTACTCCTTCCTGGAGTTAGTTTCTAAAACTTCCAAAAAATAGTTTATTTCTCATGGTATATATGGCTTATTATGACTGAGAAAAAGGGTTGGCCAAATTTTGTAATCTTATTTTTCAATAAGTTCTTAGTATTGCAAGATACTTGAAACATTTTTACGATTTGAAAGATATTTTGATCTGTTGGTTGATATAT
>MU224186.1:4660065-4673957 GCA_018584345.1 Thuja plicata | reverse complement strand
TTGAAGTCATGAGTGAAGATATGGTATTTGGGAAGCACTAGGAGCACCTGGGGTAGCCTAGAAGGTGAGTCCTTGAGGGGTCTTTGGAAGTGAGAAGTTGTTACAAATAGGAGATGGATTGTTGTCAGACATTATCAATGAGGTCACCAACTACCACCTCTACATCATATATTCTGGGAGTCTTCAGAAGGACATGGAGGTGTATTGAAGGATTAAGGATAATCAAAATCAATGAACAATCAGAGATTGTATTCATGATTTTGAACAAGAAATAAGAGTAAAATAAAGACAGTTCGATGTTCTGAATGATGTTCAAGGTTGATTCAGAAGCCAATAAGTGATTGGTTGGGGTATGAGTCTATGTATGAGTTCAGCATTGGTTGAATTGAGTCAAAGGATGGAGGGCGGGAGTTCAAATAAATTTGAGTCATGATGGCTAGACAAGGAAGTGAATTCCTTGAGTTGAATTACATTAGAAAAAACTATTTGACCATAAAGAAATAGAAAACAAACATACACTAATTTACCACCATACAAATTATTAAGATATGATATTTTCAAAATAACGTAGTATTCTATTTTAGGAATATTTATAAAACATTACCTCAGGTGTTTGAGCTACCCGTCTACATGTACTATAACGAGCACTCCTTGGTGTGCTTGTACCACCAGCTACACCCTTTAATGCATATTATTCATGTATAAATTTAGATTCTTCTATACATCAAATTTTATTTACTTTTAACAGATTTAGGTAATTAATTAAAATAACATGTCAAAACACAAATTTAAACAAACCCGTGTCAGCTCTGAGGAATACACCATCGACAATAGATCATCTATTAGGGCCACATCCTCAGTAGTGGATGCCTGACATCTTCTGCCACAATGTACACATGAATGGGATGTTGAACCATCCACACTCGCCTGGCTATCTACCCCATCACATATACCATTACAACTGATGCAGATATGCTCAATGGGCTGGGTTGACCTTGAAAATGTATCTGATGATAATGGATCTCGCACAAGATGAGATGATCCTAATGGTGCATCAGATGGTGATGGAACTGGCACAAGATGGGATGATCCTAATGGTACATCTGATGAAGATGGAGGTGGCATTGATCCATCCTCTCCAACTAACTGAGTGCCATGCTGGATAATGATATTAGTCAATGATGCAGCTACATGAAGAGTCTGTATATCCATAGACTCCTTCACCACTACTAGGACCACAACATGAATGAGGGGTTTATTCATAGTACACCTCCTCTCTTATGGTCGGGTAATCCTATGTGCCCCAGGTCTATCCTGTGCAGAGCCTCTCCCTCTACCTTGAAACTCACGAAAGTCAAAGTAATTCGGCTTCTCGCCAATGATAAACTCACAGTAGAGCTTCCTCAAAAAATATAAAGGAACCTCATTATTATTACAAGGTGGTTGGTCAAATACCATGTACCACCTATCCCAAAAAGCTAATTTCATCCCCCTATGAACAAACCAATGTATAGGAAATCATTTTGTATTAACTTCTAGGGAATTGCTAGTATTAGGATTGGTGAAAAGGGCACATATGTCACATTTTTCTATGCCTTTTCTTTTCACATCTTCATAGGATAAACCATTAGAATAAAATGTACGACACCTATCCCTCCATGATCCCCATTTTGTCACCTCTTGGGACACTTCATTTGCACTATTGGACATTTTTTCTAATGTAGTGGCGAGGGTAGAGTGATGCTGAAGACCGAAAGCCTTCAACCTATTGACCAATATATTAATTTGTGCACTATTTTGGTTAAGGCGTTGCACAAAGTCTTCTTGTAATGCATCTACATGACCTAATGACACATGTGGAGGGCGTATAGGTGGCAATGGTTGTGGAGGAGGAGAATTTTGTGGAGGGTTTACGGGTGGAGATTGTGGTTAAGGGTTTATGGGTGGCGAGGGTTGTTGAGGGTTTATAGGTGGTGATGATGGTGCTTCTACAGGGGTGGTCTTTCATTCCATTTTCATCTTTTGGGGTTGTTTGATGAATCTGGAATGAAATTAATAAAAGAAAACAAAAAATCAATAAAATAACCTAATTTGATTACAATTGCAAAAAAAATAACAAAAAAAAATGAACTTACCTTTGTTATGGGGCGCCATTGGTTGAAAATCTTGATTAAATGGTGTTTTGTGCAAAACACGATTGGGTTATGCAACTGTTTAACCTCCTCTAGACTTCTCCTCCGCGGTTTAGGCATTAAAAAATGGCCTAAGCCGCAGGCTATTTTGTTTTTGTTATGTTTCTCATAACCCGATCGGGTTATGAGAAATATCTCATAACCCGATTGGGTTATTAGAAACTCAATGAGTCTCATAACCTGATCAGGTTACGAGAAACTCCTCATAACCCGATCGGGTTATGAGAAATTCCTCATAACTTGATTGGGTTTTGAGGTGCACACATTTTTTAATAATATATTCTAGGCTTGGTTTACCAAGCCTAGAATGATTTCAAATTTTTATAAAGGTGTTTCCACTTTTTTGGTCCACAACTTGCTGCACATACCCCTTTGTGGTCCCATTGTTTAGAAAAGTTACTGTGGAGATAGATATTTCATTCTATTTTTTGATGATTACTCAAGAATGATGACTGTTATGTTTCTTAAAGAAAAATCTGATGCATTCTAGTTATTTAAGTGGTACTTGGCAAAATTTGAAAAGGAGACAGGTAAAAGTCTGAAATGTTTAAGATCTGACAGAGGAGGCAAGTTTATTTCTAATGAGTTTAACAGGTTCTGTAATGACCGAGGGATAAAAAGACAGATGTCCACACCTAGGACACCACCATAGAATGGTATTGCTAAGAGAAGAAACAAATCTATCATGGATTGTGCCAGAACACTAATGATGGAGAAGAATGTTCCATAGAAATATTCGAGAGAAGCTGTAAGTGCAAAAGTCTATACCCTGAATAGAGTACAAGTCAAGTAAGGTACTACTGCTAAACCTTATGAGTTATGGTATGGATATGCACCTAATGTAAGATATTTCAAAAATTTTGGAAGCAAATGTTTTATACTGAAGGATAAAAGAAATGTCAAACTTGATGCTAAAGGTGAGGAAGGCATATTTCTTGGTTACTCAACAAAAAGTAAAGCATACAAGTGTTTGAATTCTAACACTAACAAAGTTGTGGAAAGTGAAAATGTTAGAATTGATGAGTATGCAGAAAGAAATGAAGCTGAAAGCACATAGGAACTTGAAAGTTACAAATCATTTGTCTATCTGGATGAGAAAGATTCTAATACATTACCTGAACTTGAGAATGAGGTTGCCGAGAAACAACTAGCACCTGCTGAGTCACAGAAAGAGGATGTCAGGTAATAGGAGGTAATTTTCGAGCTATCTGACGGAGATGTCAAGTCACAGATTCAACCTGAATTGAATGAGAATAATGAATTTGAAGAAAGACAAGAGCCTACTCTAGCAAAGTATGTAAGGAGGCACCATAAATCTGATCAAATCATAGGATCAAAGGATTTTGCAGTCATGACAAGAAGCAAGTTGAGAGAGGATACATGCTTATTATGTGATTATGTGTCCAAAATAGTAAAAGAAGCCTTAGATAATGAAGATTGGATACAAGCCATGAATGAAGAAATCAAACAGATTGAGAAGAACAATACTTGGAAACTTGTACCTAGGCCGAATGACAAGAATGTAATTGGTACTAAGTGGGTATTCAGAAATAAGCTGAATGAACATGGAGAGGTAACAACTGGTATGCAAGGGTTATGCACAAGAGGAAGGAATTGATTATGGAAAAACATTCACCCCAGTTGCAAGATTGGAAGGAGTAAGAACATTACTTGCATATACAGCCTACAGAGGTTTTAAAGTTTATCAGATGGATGTGAAGTTAGCATTTCTAAATGCAATATTAGAAGAAGAAGTATACATTGAACAAGCTGATGGATTTTTTGACCCAAGAAAGAAGAACATGGTTTGCAGATTACACAAAGAACTATATGGATTGAAGCAAGCACCAAGAGCATGGTATGAGAGATTGCACAATTATTTGGTAAAGATTGGATTTGCAAGAACCAATGACAACAAAAATCTATATTTGAAGACAGAGCAAAGTAAAGGTACTTTATTAGCTAAAATTTTTGTTGATGACATTATATTTAGTTGACAAGATGTGTTATGCCGAGCATTTGCAAAAGATATGCAAACTGAATTTGGGATGTCAATGTTTGGTGAGATAAAAAAATTTGTTGGCTTACAAATATATTAGATGAAGAATGGTATCTATATTACTCAATCAAAATATGTCAAGGAGATATTAAAAACTTTTTGAATGAAAGATTCAAAACTAGTGAGTACACCCATGGCTACTGGACAGAAGTTAACAAAAAATGATGAGACAAAAGAAGTGAATCAAACCCTTTACAAATCAATGATTGGAAAGCTGCAATATGTTGTGCATAGTAGACTTGATATTGCACTGGTTGTTGGTATTGTTGCAAGATTTTTTGCCAATCCCAAGGAAACTCATATGATGGCAAGAAAAAGAATTTTGAGATATGAGAAAGGAACAGATGAATATGGTCTGTATTACAAAAGGAATGACAAGTTTGAACTTATATTCTATACTGATTCTGATTGGGTTGGAAATGTGGATGATAGAAAAAGCACCTTAGGTGGAGCATTTATTTTAGGAAAAAGATTGGTTTCATGGATGAGCAAGAAACAAAATTGCACCTCACAATCTACAGCTGAAGCCGAATATGTAGCAGCAATAGTTAATTGTTCTAATATTGTGTGGTTGAAGATTCTACTGAAAGGTATGAAAGAGGAGATCATAGAACCAGTAGTCAGATATTGTGATAACACGAGTGCCATTAATATTTCTAAAAACCTTGTTATGCACTCTAAGACAAAGCATATAGCTATCAAGTATCATTACTTGAGGAAGCTAGTTCAGAAAAAAGAAGTGAGACTGGAATATGTGAATGCTAAGGAACAATTAGTAGACATATTTACAAAGGCACTACCCAAGGATGCTCATGAGTATCTGTGAGGTAAATTAGGGGTGATTCCCCTAAGTGAGGCTAATTAGTTCATAATGGAACTGCTGCATAAAATGTTATATTAAGATTATTTTACACAATTATGCACAGGCAGTCACACTTTAGGATGTTGCCTAAAGCTATGAAAGTAAGACTTGAACAGAAAAGAGGATCAGTCATAAGCAAGATAACATGAACAACATGATACAGAGTTTAGAACAAAAGAAACTTCATGATGAAGATGTCAATGTCTTTGGCATTATTGTCAAAGAGGGAGAAGTTTACTGAAAGAGGGAGAGTTTACTATACTTACAGAAAAAGGGAGATATTACTAAGAAAAGAAATAAAAAGGAAGATATTACAGAAAAAGAGATTATTGTCAAAGAGGGAGAGATTAATGAAAGAGGGAGTCTATAGATGAACAGAAATAGAAAGATTTTAGTGTGATCACAGACACAGAGGGAGAAAATTTTTACAAGATGACAATCAGAATGAAGCTAAAGACATTAATGAAAATTTGTTCATATCAAGGAACACAGGCAGACTTTTTGGATTGTATGGTAACTATGGTTCAAAATTATTGTTTTATTGTTTAGTGTTGCCATCAATGCCAAAGAGGGAGATTGGTTGAAAGCTACAATGGAAACAATTGTTTTTTTTTCATTGATGTCAAACCTTAACTAGTAAGACTATTGCTATCTATTTGAGTACCATATCTATTGATTGATGAAGGAGATCTAACAAGAAGACCAAGTGGAATGGTTGAGTTATGGGAAATCACAAGGGTACTTGATCAGTTGGCACATTGGCAAAGTAATGTGTTGTTTATCTTTTGATGATAGTTTACTCTAAATAGTTTATGCTAAGCGAAGTCAGTGATGACCGAGCACCAATAAATTGATGAGGAAACCAATGATGACCGAGCAGAAGGACACAGTGCTGGCAGAGCAATAGTATTTTGGTAATTGTTGATATTTGAGATCTCTGGCCGACATAATTGATTTTATTGGGATATGTAAAAGTTAATTAAGGTTAAGCAGGATTGATCCACACTATGTAAATGCACAGGTTATCATAATTAATGCATGGATCAAAGATTTATTTAGTGATTTCTTAGGAGAAGTAAATTAAATGTAATGATGGAAAGATCTGTTGGATCTAACCTATCCTAAGATCTACGATCTTGATTTAGCGAAATTTTTTTTATCTAACCTAGATGAAGAGGTATATGATAACCTCAAGGGGTTATTCATGAAGCTTGTAAGAAGTGTATGCAAGAGGATTGCATAGTTAATTGAATAATTGGCATGATCTAGAAAAAAAGGCCAAACATAGAAGAAGAGAGTTGTGAGAGTGACTGCTTGATGGATTTCCAAGAAGATTTAAATATTGAAAAGAGAATGGAGGCCACTCAGTGAATTAGCATTAGAGATGAATTGGATCTGGATTTGCAAAGTAAGTTGTATGTATCAGATCACACCTTTTGATTAGTTTCTAACCATTGTATCAGTCAAAATCCTTTAACCAGCTTGACCTAACAGTCATTGTATAAATCCTTTAAGCAAGTTGACATTCATATGGAATGTTCTAAGTCCTCTAACAAGGCCACTCCTGACAGGGTGATTAAATCCTTTAACCAGGTCACATTTAGCAATGTGTTTTGTAACCTTTAGCAGGGTTGGCTCCTAACAGAGCTCACTTCAGAAGAGTGAAAACTTGATAGCATGTTATTGGTGGTTTTTCCCATATTGGATTTCCACATTAAATACTGGTGTCAACTTGTTTGAATTTTTATGTTGTGTTTTACTGTTAATTTTATGCAAGTTGATTATATTTGAACAGTAAACTGCATATTTATGTTGTTGACTTATGCTATCACTGCCAAGCAGATCTGAGTTGTTCAAATTGGTATAAAGTTTAAATGCACACATCTAGACCTGAGGCTAATTGATTCACCCCCCTCTCAAATATTCTGAATTCATTCTAACAAGCTCTTCATTACAACAAATTTATCCGATCTGTATTTCATTTTAGATTTGATGATTGAACCTTTGATACTTTAGGGTAAAAAGTATTATCTATGAAGTTTTCTTCATCGATTCATGGAAAACATAATTGAAAATTATTGAAGAGGGAGATGCACCTGTATGCAGAGGGATTTGACCATCAAAGTGAATCCCAAATATTAATTGATTGGTTTTTCCCATAGGACAATAGAGGTTTATTTTATTTGATCATCTTTGATTATTTTCGGGGAAAAATCTGTTGACTAACAGATGTTTGGCGACTCTACTAGGGAACTAATACTAAGTGGGTCAGTTTTCAATTTTTATTTATAAATGACCAATCATGGTGTTACCTGGTGATGTGAGACCTGGAAAAGAAGAAATCCCTCCAGTATTGTAGCCTAATTTGCATTTTCTAGACACCTAGGAAGACATTATTGCTGACCTCAACTCTTTAGCCTAGAAACTAAGAGCTAATAATCAGAAATATCAACAAGCTAGTTTGGTAATTGAGGAAGAAGAGGAGATAGGGGAATGGTTAAGAGGATTTCCTATAGCTCAGGAAGTCACAGTTGTAGATAGAGTGTCCCAAGGGCTTTAAGACTTTAATTTTGGATTCCAAACCTTTTACTAGGTCTCAGGCAAAATAGGGGTTAATAGATCAAGATTTAGAAGACCTTAAATGACTTACTAGTACCCTTGATTTAACCCTACCTCATCCTTCCAGACATAAGCCTAAACTAACTCAGAGATCTATAGCCTCACCATCATTCCATGCTCTAGTTCCAAATCTTGATCCTATTTTAAACATTATGGTTGTTAAACCTTGGGGTGTCACTGTGGGACCTCTAAACCTTCCAGCACATCATTCTTTACCTAAAGGTGATAAAGATGTGTTTCCATGATTTATCAGAGATGAGAAATTCTCAGTTGAGGAACATTTGAATACTTTTAATGTGGCTAGTGGTGTCCTGACGGTGAAGCACAGAGATGTGGCTGTGAGATTATTTGTACAAACTTTGTCTAAGGGTGTTGTAGAATGGTTCAGCCACCTCCCAATAACGTCAATAATGGGGTGGGATGATACAAAGACAACTTTTGAAAATAGATTTAAGAGTGCAAAGGATGAGGAATCACTTTTGGCTCAGTTGACACAGATGAAAAAGGAGATACATGAGCCAATGCATGATTATGTGGCCAAATACAATAAATTAGTACATAAGATCCCTACTAGGAAAAGGCCTACCCCAGAGAATCAACAATGTTTCTTTGTAAATTCAATGCCCCCTGACCTTGGATTTCATCTATGCAAAAGTAGTCCAATAGATTTGGGTGCGGCCCAGACCCAAGCAATTGAATTGGAAGATGATTTAATTACTATTGGGAAATGGAGAAAAGAAGTTCAAACTCCTCATACACAAGCATCTTCATCTTCATCAGACCCTGTGGTCTAGAGACTTGTACATGATATGATTACCCTTAAGAAAAAACTTCCAAAAAGTAATGCACCTTATCAGGACATTCCTCGAAGGTTCCAAAATCAATCTGTTGGAACTTCTGGAAGGCAGTTGATGTTGCCACCTTCCCAACAGAGACTGGCTATAGAAGGTGTCTCAAGTGGGAATGTTAATATGTGTGTTTTTCATCTAACAGATGACCATGATGGTAATACCTATCTAGAGATGGTAAGGTATGTTCAAATGAATACTCAAAGAGAGACTGTTGAAGAAGTTCATGAGTACGAATCAAATTTAGACAGAGGAGTAGATATTTTGGTAATTTTGGAGGAACCCTTGTGCTCAGTGCTAACAAGGAATAAAAAAGGATACAAGTCCTTCCCTACAGTTTCATCTCTAGCATCTACCAATAAGGCAGGTGAACCTAGAAATTGAACTTCAAGCTTCTCAAAGGGAAAGAGTTCAAATTCTCTAAAGGTTCCAATTTTAAAAAGGTCTAATGTTGAACCTTCTTTTGATATTTTGGAATTTTGTAAGACCTCTAAAATTCAAATTTCTCCTATGGAGTATTTAAAGATTAAATCCTAGGGAGCTTGATAAACTAGTGGATTTTGTTAGAGGAAATGAACCATCAAAGTCAATTGATAATCTTGTGAATGTCTGATCCAATCAGCTGACTACTTCTAACCCACTAGTCCAACTTGAAATTTTTAAACAACCAACTCAGGGGGAAATCTTGACCGAAACTACTCAATCTTTCGCAAAGCCACAACCTTTCTATGTGTCTTTGTTTATTCACAGACACAAACTTAGCAATTGCATTATTGATTCTAGGGCTTCATATAACATAATGCCCCCCTCTATAGATAAAGCATTAGACTTTCCTCTAACCAAAACCTTTGGATGTTGTTACTCTATGGAATCAAAACAAGTACCTTTGTTAGGTCAGATAAAGGATGCTCAGGTGGCCCTAGTAGCTCATCCTACCAAAAGACTAAAATTGACAATCCTGGTCGCCGATCTACCTGCTAGTTATGGCATGTTGTTAAGCCACACCTTTTGCAAAGATCTTGGAGGGGAAATTAAACTAGATTGGTCACAGGCTAGTATTTATATAGGTAAGGAAAAGGAAATTCTTGAACCTAAACCAAAATCAAAATACACTTCTTTTCCCTCTAATGATACAAGAACACATATTTTGTACGAAGAAGCTAAATTTGGCAATTATGTGATTCTTTCCGAACCTGATGTAGCTAAAGATGTGCAACTTGAAGACCGGTCTTTATGGACCATGGAGTTTGATGAGATTCATTCCCATGCTAGTTTTGGGGTAGGAGTATTACTAATCTCTACAGAAGGAGAAAATATTCCTTCTGCTTATAAGTTAGAATTCAACAATATGAACAATACGGTGGAATATGAAGCCTTACTTCTTGGGATTGAAGAGGCAAAGAGGAGAGAAATTAAAAATTTGAAAGCCTTCAGAGATGCAGAACTGATTGTGAAACAAGTAAGGAGTATCTTCATAGTAAAAAATGAAAGACTTAAAACACTACTGTAACAGAGTATGGGATGAAATAAATTTTTTTGAAGCCTTCTCTATTGAGGCCATTCCCCAAGAATTTAATTCTAGAGCTGATGCTTTGGCTGGATCAACTTCTCTCCTTATTTCTCATCCTGACTTTGATAATGATGTGTATAGAATTGAATTGTTCCATCGACCCAATGTTCCAGATAACTCAGAATCAAGGTAGGTTTTCCGCGATGATAAACACATCAATCTTTTTATGCAATGTCTAGATTTTTTATCTTCAACATACTTTGAAGGATCTAATTTTGATTATCATAAGTTTTTCCTGATGAGGAGGGTCGTATAGAAGAAGAAGTAATTCAGTTGAAAGGTAATAGGATTCCAAAAGGACTATTCACTTTGGAGAAGTTGTTTGATAGGCGAGATTGCTACACAGGTAATCAAGAAGTGTGTGAGAATTATGAGCCAGGGGCCTATGAGAAGGTGAATATTGGGGAAGAATTTAACCCCAAAATGGTTAATTTGGGACTTTGTTGTACAACAGAAGAAAATAAAAAAAAAATCTATTTATTAAAATCATACAAGGATGTCTTTTCTTGGTCTTACAAAGACCTGAAGGATTTTAATCAAGGACATGAGCAACATCACATTCCGCTCAAACTAGGGACGAGCCCTGTCAAGGAAAAGTTAAGGAATTACAATCCCAAAGTAGTGGATGTCATTTTTAAGGAAGTAGAAAAGATGTTACAAGCCCGCATTATATACCCAATTCATCATTTGACTTGGGTAGCGAATATTGTGCAAGTACGTAAAAAAATGGAGAGATACGTATATGTGTAGACTTTCATAACTTGAACCAAGGAAGTTTTAAAGATAATTATCCTCTTCTGGTAATGGATCACATCCTTCAGACCATAGCTAGATCAAAAATGATGTCTTTGTTGGATGGCTTTTTTGGGTATAACCAGATTAGTGTAGTAGAAGATTAGCATAAGACTGATGACATGTAACTAATTGAATGTTTGAAGATGTTAAGTTGTTGATCATGCAAGGCATTAAATTAATTAATGTATTGTATTGTCATTGATCTCAACTTGATATAATCTGTATGGTCATGGAGATACTGCCAAAGACTTCAAAGAACTCATGAATCAAGGCTATGCTAATCAGTAATGCATACAAGTCTAGTATTCACTAAGTGGTTGTATACACCAACGGAGTGCACCCAATGGTCAGAGTAAAAGAACAAAGTTACAGTGTTGCCCGACGAAGAAATGCATAGAATTACTGACAAGCAGAGTTACAGTATTGCCCGACGAAGAAATGCATAGAATTACTGACAAGCAGAGTTACAGTGTTGCTCGACGAGAAAAACATAGAGTAACCCGACGGACAGAATTTCAGTGCTGCCCAACAAAAAAGAAAAGGATGAAGATCCCAATGACAACTGAAGTCACACTGACAAAAGAATCAGTTATCACCAATGACTAAATAAAGTGGTGACCGACAAAACAAAGAATTTAGAAAATGATAAAATGCTTGGCTAGCAAGAAGGTAAAGATAGAGTTAACAGATACTTATCTTTATTTTAATCATCCAGACAAAGTCAGAGATAAGTAATTGATTTAAAGATGATTTGTACAGTTGGCAATAAGATATTTGCAAAACAAATCAGGACCTATGCTTTAAATCAAATTGGCTAGATTGTTTATCACGCCAAGAATCAAGAACCAAGAAACAATGAATATTGTGTCTATATAAGAGATGAGCTTAATTCATTTGAAAAGTGGATTAAGGGGAGTGAAGAGAAAGAGGATGTTGAAGAGAAACTGATGAAGAAAAACTACATGCAGTCCTGATCAAACAAGCTAAAGGGAGAGCTAAGGAAATCTGCAGACACCGACGAATAATGAGCACAACATCACAAAGCAGAAAATGTGGAGCACAAGGATTGAATTGATACATTGGTCAGAGAGGTTGCAATATGAACAGGTCATAATGTTTTAGTTTAACCGTTGAAGCATCAAGTCTCTTAACCGAGCAGGACTTAAGAGTCTTCTATATATTGAGGTACATCTCAAGGAGTGATAAAAAGGTTAATTCATGAAAGTAGCATTGGATATGCCCGATGCCTATTGACGGTCTAAGAAAGAGGCTAATTCAAGGATGGTAGCATTAGATTCCCGATACTAAGTGACAACCTTTATGTATAAAATCCTCTAACAAGGTCACACCTAATAGTGTGTTTGTAACCTTTAACAGGGTTGGCTCCTAACATGGCTCACTTTAGAAGAGTGAAAATTTGGGGTATCGGTCCCAGTGGTTTTTTCCCTTAACAGGGTTTTCAGGTTAAAATCCACGTGTTATGTGTGTATGATTCATTTTTTTACTATTTTTTACCTTACATAATTCATTCTGGATTTATTTATGTACTCTGCATATTTACTGTATTTTGGTAAATAGATGACTGCGTATCGTGAACACACATAAGAAGGTTTAAAGAGAGAAATCCGACAAGTAGTAAATTGATATAAGTTATTCAAGGCATTCATCTTGTAGGGAAAAAGATAAATTGAGATATAATTTGTGGTTATAAGTTTAAAGGGTTGATTTAAGGATTAATTTTTGAGGCCACTGATTCACCCCCCCCTCTCATTTATTACTAACAATTGGTATCAGAGCTTGTGTGCTTAGAAGGAAGGTTTCAAGACCTAAGCCAAAGATCACAAGATGAATAGACGAGATGTGTCCAAGTTGAACAAAGATAATTTTTCTTCATGGCAGAGCAGGATAAGACTCCACTTATCATGTATTGGCAATGATGTTACTCAATTCATAAAAACTGAATATGTGTTGCCCACAGGAGCACCAACAATTATACAAATGAGAGAAAAGCATGAACACAACAGCATGATGATAGAGCTTTCTTCCTCATTGACTGATGTTGAATTCAAAGATGTCAAAGAATGCAAAACTGCAAAGTAGATGTGGGACAAATTGAAGCTTGTACATGGCGGTGACAAATTTTTTTTGAGAGCCAAGGCAGAAAGCCTTAGAGGAAAGTTTGATGACCTCAAAATGAAAGAAGGTGAAAACATCACTCAGTACAAAACAAGAATAAAAGAGGTATTCAATGCTATCTGAGGAGTTGGAGGTGTACTAGAAGAAGATACAGTGGTAAGTAAAATTCTAAGATCCTTATTGCCTACTTATGCTATTAGAGTATTTGCCATTCAAGAAATGAGAGCAGTAGAAAATAGAAATGTTACTCTAGATAGCTTAATTGGAAGACTGATTTCATTTGAGATGAATAACTTTGATAATAGTGTCTTACCAAACCTAGAGTTTGCATTCAAAACTTATATGAGAATATGTAAATCAAGCCATAACAACACTATGAGAAAAGATAGTGATAGTGAAAGTGAAGAAGATGACCTTAATGAAATTGAAGCACTTATGGCCAACAGAATGTAGAGAGGCAAAGGTAAATACAAAGGTAAATTACCACTTGTTTGTTGTAATTGCAAAGAGATTAGACACTTTGCTGCAAGACGTACTAACAGAAGAAAAGATGATAGAAGTAATGACAGATCATTTGAGAAGAAGTTTGACAGAGGTGATTATAGAAGCTACTGACAATCAGAAAGAAGAGATATCAGAGACTATAAGGAAAAAGGAAAGAAGGCCAATTACCTAGCAAAATGAAAGGATGATGATACTGACACCAAATCTGATGAAGACATCGAGATGGTGTTTGTGGTTGTAAAGGATGATTCAGATGATGATGAAGAAAGGTATGTAGAAACAACTCTCATATCTAAAATTAGAAAAA
>MU224186.1:4648524-4660015 GCA_018584345.1 Thuja plicata | reverse complement strand
TAGAAACAACTCTCATATCTAAAATTAGAAAAAATGATGTTTGGATCATAGATAGTGGCTGCACTCACCATATGACCGGTGATAAGCAAAATTTTGAGACTTTTGAATACTATAAAGGTGGTTTAGTAAGAATGGGTAATGGCACACCTTGTCCAGTTGAAGGTAGAGGAACAATAATGTTGAATAACCAGATAAAATGTGAGAATGATTATTGGGTAAATGGATTGAATTATAATCTATTGAGTGTTTTTTAGTTGAATAATTTAGGTCACAAAGTAGCATTTGAAAATAAGAAGGCAAAGATCCTCAATAAATCTAGAAATCTGATTGGTACTGGTGAGCAGACAAAAGGTAACTTATTCTATCTGAATGATACTCACTCTACTTATTTGATTGCTACAAACGAAGAAATATGGCTATGACACAAAAGATTGTGTCATGTGAATTTTGACAACATGATAAAGATTAGCAAAAAGATAAATGTCAGAGGCTTACTGACAATGACCAAGCCTGACAACATCATGTGTAAGAATTGTCAAAAAGGTAAAATGACAAAGTCTAGTTTTAAAAGAAAAAACTCATACATGTGATGCAATTCTAAAATTATTCCATACTGATTTATGTGGACCTATGAGGACAAAGAGTTATTATGGAGATAAATATTTTATTCTCTTTGTTGATGATTACTCTAGAATGATGATAGTCATATTTCTAAAAGATAAATCAGAAGCATTTAAGATGTTTAAATGGTACAAAGAAATGGTTGAGAAGCAAAGAGGTAAGGAGTTAAAATGATTAAGGTCATATAGAGGAGGGGAATTTATTTCAAATGAATTCACTAACTTTTGTAATCAGCATGGAATCAAAAGATAGGTCTCTACACCAAGACCACCATAGCAGAATGGAATTGCTGAAAGAAGGAACAAATCCATCGTTGATTGTGCAAGGACACTAATGATAGAGAAAGGCATCACCCAAATCTTCTGGAGGGAAGCTGTCAGTACTACTATTTACACATTGAACAGAGTACAATTGAAGAAAGACACCAAAAAGACACCTTATGAGCTATGGTATGGATACACACCCAATGTAAGTTATTTCAAAAATTTTGGCAGTCAATGTTATTTCTTAAAAGATGATAGAAATGGAAAAATTGACTCCAAGAGTGATGAAGGAATATTTCTAGGGTAGTCTACCAAGAGTAAGGCTTATAAATGTCTAAACAAAGCCTCTAACAAAATTGTTGAAAGTGAAAATGTAAAGATAGATGAATTTGTAGAGAAGAATGAAAAGGAAAGCACTAAAGAATCATAGGACTACATTAAGTTCACTTACAATAAGGAACCTGACACTCTACCCTACCAACAATGTAGAAATCCTGAGCAACAGATCATTGCACCTGAGCATCAGGCTACAAATACCGATGATCAAAATATTGCTCAAGACAATGCACAACTTGATGAAGAACAAAATGATGATCAAGATGATAGACAAAGAGTTGAACCTATACTTGAAAGATATGTCAGAAGGAACCATCCACAGAACCAGATCATTGGAGACAAGAAGGCTGGTATGAGAACTAGAAGTAAGTCTCTAAATACAAGATGTCTTATTTGTGAGTATGAGCCCAAATCTATCATGTTGCACTAGATAATGATGAATGGATAAGTGAAATGAATGAAGAGATTGAACAGATAGAGAAAAACAAGAAATGGACACTTGTACCAAGACCAGATGACAAGAATGTCATTAGTACAAAATGGATATTCAAGAATAAGCTGAATGAGAATGGAGAAGTCACAAGAAATAAGGCAAGACTAGTATGCAAGGGGTATGCACAAGAAGAAGGAATTGACTATGGAGAGACCTTTGCACCCGTTACTAGGCTAGAAGGAGTAAGAATATTGATTTCTTATGTTGCATATAAAGGATTCAAGGTATATCAAATGGATGTCAAGTCTGCATTCCTAAATGGAATACTTGAAGAAGAGGTATACATTGAACAACCATAAGGGTTTGTTGATCCAGAAAAGAGGGACATGGTATGTAGACTACACAAAGCACTGTATGGATTGAAACAAGCACCCCTAGCCTGGTATAAAAGACTTCATTCCTATCTTATAAGTATTGGATTTTTAAGAACTAGTGAAAATAGTAATCTTTACTTAAAGGAAGACACTGATGCTAACATTTTGATTACTAAGATATTTGTTGATGACATCATATTTGGAGGCAATGATATGCTATGCAAATCATTTAAAAATGAGATGAGCAAAGAATTTGAGATGTCTATGTTTGGAGAGATCAAGTTCTTTCTTGGTCTGCAAATCATGCAACAAGGAGAAGGTATTTTCATTACACAATCCAAGCACATCAAAGAAGTACTAAAAATATTAAAGATGGAAGAATCCAAACAAGTTGGAACACTGATGGAAATTGGATGCAAACTGACAAAGGAAGACAAATCATCAGAGCTAAATTAGACTTTGTATAGATCAATGATTGGAAAAATAATGTGTGTTGTACATACTAGACAAGATATTGCACATGCAGTAGGAATAGTTTCTAGATTTTCTGCTAATCCCAGAGAGTCACATATGACTATTGTGATAAGAATCCTAGGATATCTGAAGAATACCAAGGAATATGGCTTATGGTATAGAAGAGAAGGAAGATTTGAACTTCAGGTCTTTACTGACGCTGATTGGGCTGGAAATATTGATGATCGAAAGAGCACAACTGGAGGAGCATTCTTCATGGGTGACAAACTTGTCACATGGATTAGCAAGAAACAAGGATGCATCTCACAATCTATTGCAAGGGCAGAATATGTTTCTGCTACTACAAACTGCTCAAATATTGCATGGATCAAACAATTACTGGAAGGTATGCATATGCAAATTTTAGAACCAATAATTATCTATTGTGATAATATAAGTGCAATAAACATTTCCAAAAATCTAGTCATGCATGCTAAAACAAAGCATATTGCCAACAAGTATCATTATTTAAGAGAACAAGTTCAAGCAAAGGAGGTGATACTTGAGTATGTGCAATCAAAGGAACAATTGGCCAATATCTTCACCAAACCACTGCCCAAGGATGCATTTGAGTACTTGAGAAAGAGACTAGGGGTCAGACCCTTGTCTACTGGTCAGTAAGCTGACTAGAAGGCTGCATCAACCTATATATTATCAGAATATCATTCATGATTGATGCAAGAAAAGAGATGAACTTCAAAGATACATCTATATACATACATGTATATATCATCACCAAGTACCAGAGCATATTGTTGAATTGCAGATGGATAAGGGAAATTCAAGGAATATATTATGGATGAAGAGAAAAGATTGCTTGACATTAATATCATATATTTGTGAGATATTTGTTTGGCATTTCTATCAAAGGGAGAGAGATTATACATATTATCACATCCCTCTGGAAAGGGAGAGAGATTATCCATTATCACATATCTGTAGGGAGAGAGATTGTATGAAAAGATTATACAAAGGGAGAGTTGCTGATACAAAGGGAGAGTGCTGACAAGAGAAAACATCAAAAGAAAAGAACAATCAAGGGAGAGAAATTGACACAAGGAAAGAACACAACACATCAGAAAATAAAAATCTGCAAGAAACAAATCAAAGCTATATGAGCTTACCGATAGCCAGATATTTGTAATAGTTACATTAGAGAAGCTTGATGAAAATGTATATTTCATATTGTATTAGCAATAGTATAGCATGATAATGTAGTATTTTGCCATCAATGCCAAAGGGAGAGATTGATGACATGTAACTAATTGAATTTTTAAAGATGTTAAGTTGATGATTATACAAGGCATTAAATCAGTTAATGTATTGTATTTTCATTGATGTCAACTTGATATAATTTGTATGGTCATGGAGATACTGACAAAGACTTCAAAGAACTCATGAATCAAGGCTATCCTAATCAGTAATGCATACAAGTCTAGTATTCACTAAGTGACTATATACACTGACATAGTGCACCTGACGGTCAGAGTAAAAGAACAAAGAAACAGTGTTACCCGATGAAGAAATGCATAGAATTACCAATGAGCAGAGTTACAGTGTTGCCCGATGAGAAAAACATAGAGTAACCCGATGGATAGAATTTCAATGTTGCTCGAGGAAAAAGACAAGGATGGAGATCTTGATGACAAATGAAGTCACACCGATAGAACAGTCAGTTATCACCAATGACTAACTTAAGCGGTGACTGACAGAATAGAGAATTCAGAAAATGACAAAATGCTTAGCTGGAAAGAAGCTAAAGATAGAGTTAACAAATACTTATCTTTATTTTAATCATCCAGATAAAGCCAGAGATAAGTAATTGATTTAAAGCTGATTTGCACAGTTGGCAAGAAGATATCTATGAGACAAATTAGGAGCTATACTTTAAATCAAATTGGCTAGATTGTTTATCACGCCAAGAATCAAGAACCAAGAAATAATGAATATTGTGTCTATATAAGAGATGAGCTTAATTCATTTGAAACATGGATTAAGGGGACTGAAGAGAAAGAGGATGCTAAAGAGAAACTAATGAAGAACAACTTCATGTAGTCCTGATCAAACAAGATAAAGGGAGAGCTAAGGAATTCTGTAGGCACTGACGAAGAGTGAGCACAACATCACAGAGAAGAAAGTGTGGAGCACAAGGATTGAATTGATACATTGGTCAGAGAGGTAATGCACTTAAATAGATTTGAAAATCTACAATTTAAGTTGCAATATGAACAGGTCATAATGTTTCAGTTTAACCATTGAAGAATCAAGTCTCTTAACTGAGCAAGACTTAAGAGTCTTCTATATATTGAGGTACATCTCAAGGAGTGCCAAAAAGGTTGATTCATGAAAGTAGCATTGGATATGCCCGATGCCTTTTGATAGTCTAAGAAAGAGGCTGATTCAAGGATGGACGCATTAGATGCCCGATACTAAGTGACAACCTCTATGTATAAAATCCTCTAACAATGTCACACCTAACAGTGTGTTTGTAACCTTTAACAGGGTTAGCTCCTAACAGGGCTCACTTCAGAAGAGTCAAAATTTGGGGTACCAGTCACAATGGGTTTTTTCCCTTTACAGGGTTTCTACGTTAAAATCCATGTGTGATGTGTGTATGATTCATTTCTTTACTATTTTCTATCTTACATAATTCATTCTGGAATTATCAATATACTCTGCATATTTACTATATTTTGGTAAATAGATGACTGCTTATCGATGAACACACAGAATAAGGTTTAAACAGAGCAATCCAAAAAGTAGTAAATTGATATAAGTTATTCAAGGCATTCATCTTGTAGGACAAAAGATAACTTGAGATATAATTTGTGGTTATAAGTTTAAAGGGTTGATTTAAGAATTAATTTTTGAGGCCACTAATTCAACCCCCCTCTCAATTATTACTAACAAAGATGACCTTCACAACTCCCTAGGGAATGTTTTCTTACATGCGTATGTCATTGAACTTAATCAATGCCGAAGCTACATTTAAATGGGCAATTAATTCTACCTTTATTCATCTCAGAAATAAAATCATTGTCATATATCTGGATGATTTGACAGTCTTTTTGAGAAGAAGGAAGAGGTCTATCAAGGATTTACAGAGGATATTGCATAAGTGTTGGGAGCATGGAATTTCCTTAAATCCAAAAAGTTAGTTTTTGTTGTAACTGAAGGAAAACTCTTGGGCCACATCATATCTAAAGAGGGGATAAGGGTAGACCCAGAATGAGTGAGGGAAATCCAACAATTATCTCTACCATCCAACAGAACTGGAGTAAAATCCTTTTTCAAGTAGGTTAATTTTCTAAGGAAATGTGTTCTAGACTTTGCTGAAACCACAAAGCCTCTCATGAACTTAATGAGTGAAAACAGACATTCAAATGGAGTAGTGAGGTTATAACAACTTTTGAAACAGTTAAAGAACCAATTGCAAAAGCTCCAACCCTTGTTCATCTCGACTTCAAGAAGAACTTTATTATTCATTGTAATGCTTCTGATCATTCTTTGTCAGGAATTCTAATGCAGACAAGTGAGTCAGGGATAGAAACTCCAATCTCCTTCATGGGTATTCCAATTTAAAAAAATGAACTGAATTATTCACTAGAAAAGAAATAGGCCTTTTCAGTAGTGAAGGTTGTAAAATAGTTTAGATACTATATACTTCACTCTCATTCCAAGGTTTTTGTTCCAAACATTGTTGTGAGGAGTATTTTAACATGACAAGAGGTTGCTATCAACAATAGGGCTGCCTGGGTAGCCAAGATTCAAGAATTTGACTTAGATATCACACCCACCAAGCTGGTTTGAGGACAAGGACTGTGTAGGTTATTAGCAGAAAATGAAGATGAGAAAGGAAAACTTCCCTTAACACTGTTGGTTGGTCTAACTGATCCTTGGTTTTCTGATGTGGTGCACTACTTGACTTATGGAGACTATCCAGAACACTTGAGCCTAAAGGAGAAGCAGAATTTAAGACTCAAAGCTGCTAAGTATGTGATTATTGATGACATCCTTTACAAAAAGGATTGGATGGTATGTTTCTTAGATGTATGGATAAAGAGCAGCAAGAGAAACTTCTTAAAGCCTTTCATAATGAAGCATGCAGAGGAAATTTCTCTTCTACAGTGACTGCCTTTAAAATATTGAGAAACTATTACTACTAGCCTGGTATGTTCAAAGACGCATACCAATGGGTTGCAAAATGTGAAAAGTGTAAGTTGTTCACTGGGAAACCACAATTAGTGGCCCTACCTTTGAGTCTAGTGATCATTGAAGAACCATTCCATCAGTAGGTTCTTGAATTTATAAGACCTTTGAATCCTCCCTCATCTACAGGTCACACTCATATTTTGATGACTACAGATTATTTTACAAAATGGGTTGAGTTTGTTCCAGTGAAGAAGACTACCTCAACAGTGGTCTTTGATTTTGTGAAAAACTTCATCCTGGTAAGATTTGGCACTCCACATAAATTGGTGACTGATAATTCCTCCAATTTCTCCTCACAAGAGTTACAACTATTTTGTTATGATCACAGTATAATCCTCTATCATTCCTCAAACTATTACCCCCAAGGTAACGGTTAAGCAGAATCAGGTAATACAAATTTTATCAACATCATGAGGAAGTTAGTAAGTGATTTGAATGCTAAAGATTGGCACAAAAGGATTTATGAGGCATTGTGGGCAGACAATACTTCTCCAAAGAGGGCAATAGGGATGTCTCCTTTCAAGCTGGTGTATGGTGTTGAAGCTCAGTTGTCACTCCCATTGGAACTATCCATGATTAAACTGTAGAAAGTGATTGAAGACAGTAATTTCCAAAGCACACTTAAAAAAAGAGTCATGTACTTAACCATAATATGTGAATAAAGGGAAAGGCTTGTTGACCATATAACAGAACATCAGGCTAGAGTATAACAAATTTTTGATAGAAAAGCTAGGCCAAGGAAATTCATGCCAGAAGATCAAGTATTGCTCTGGGATAGGCACAAAGAACCAAAAGGTGCTCACTATAAGTTTGAAACTCTGTGGAAGGGTCCCTTTGTTATCAGTGAGAACCTTGGGCCTAATTCATTTAAATTGCAATATATTGATGGAACCCCCTTGCCCTTACCCTATAATGGGAAAGACCTAAAATTGTACCAGATGTGAAGCTTTTGTTTTTCCCTTGTATATAATTTTTGTTGTGCTTAGTGTTAGAGTTCTTTTTGCTGTGTCAAAGTTTGGCCTTATGACCCCGTAGCCCAATTTTGTGAAACCAGAGAATCTAGAGTTAATTCCTTGTCCCTCATTGGTTCAGTTCCACAGTCAGAGCCAATGTAACACTATTTTTATTTTTATGTCACTAATGTTGTCTCTCTATTTGTTTTTCCTCTTTGTTATGAAGTTTTTGTTTTTGAACTTTGTTTTGAACTTTCAAAAGTTCAAATTCCCATGTTCAAATTTGGCTTGCGCATCTAGCATTGTCGTGGCTTAATTCTGGCTAGCTTTCGTTTAGGTGGTTTTCCCCAATTGGAACTTTCAATTGAACTTTCAAAGTTCAAATTACACAAGTGCGAGCGGAAGTTGAGTCTTTGTCATCAATATAAGAAGTCGTCATGTCTTTGGTCAAGTCTATCTTTTCAATTTGAACTTTCAATTGAAATTTCACATTTCTATTTCAAAAGTTCAAATCTAAAGATTTTCTTTTCAGATCTAGAATGGATTTCATAATAAATGAAGGTAATGATGGTACGGATAAAAGAATAAGCTGGAGCATTTCAAATTTTAAACAACCGTACCTTTTTTCCAGGAGAATTAATCATTATGGTGCAAACTCAAAGGGTGTGAAAAGACAGTTAATTAATGAGATGTCAGAATAATGTCGCTTCAACATGTAGTTTGCATGGATGAAATGAAATTTTATGCATACCGCAAATCTAGACAGATCTTTTGCCTTTATAAATGAAGGTTATATTTATTTTTTCCCACTCAGTCTTGATTTCTTTCATCATCGCGGAGCCAGAGAGATGGAGGAGGTAATTTCAAGGTCGCAACATTGACATTTTCATGAATTCTAGCGAGTCATCAAACTCTGAACTTCTAGCTTAAGCAGTCTGTTGAAGAGTAGCAAGTTTTCAAGTTTATTCTCGAATTCCTTGTCTTCTTGTTTTGGAATTTTAATTGTTAGATAAGATGAAGTATAACAGGCCTTCATTTCCTAAGTTGAAGTCCTCATCTAGTCTAGTTTGTTCTCTTCTAGAGTTAGAAGACACAACCCTTCTGAATGTAACTATTGAGGAAATTATGGGAAGATTGAGAAATCCCCGGGAAGGTTCTATAGCAGGAAAAACTAGCCAGAGTGGTTTGATTGAAGCCACCACTTTTCAAAATATAACCCCATGCCCGGAGTTGATTATGGAATGTATGAATCACTATGATGGAAATGAAAAGTGCATTTGCACTAACTCTGGTGAAGTTTTAGTAAGAATTGATAGGGAAACAATAATTTCTACCCTAGGAATTCCAGATAAGGAAGAGTATGAAGCATGAACTATTGGTACAACTTATTCATTCTTCACAGAGAAGAAGAAACAATACATAAATTTAATGCAAAGGCCTGGTTGCTAGATTCTAAGAGGGGTGTCTCTTGTCTTCCAAAACCTCTTACCCACAAGCATCTTATCCCTGAGATAAAAGATCTGGTTATTCTATTAAACATGGTTAAGGGGAATCAACATACCTTTCACTGGGAAGACTAGATGTTCTTTTATATACAAGTGATAACGAAAGGAGAGAAATTCCTAGACTGGGGTGAGCTCATTGCTGAGAAATTACATGAAGGGTTAGTCAACTTCATTAGCATGAGAGGCTTCTACAAGTCCTCTTTCTTTTTTAACATTCTAGCTAGTTCCATATAATGGCCTAGGTTACCTCATGAACCCTTATCACTAGGAATTAAGATTTATGATTATTATCCCCTGCTACAGCTGAAAAGATGTTCAGAGAATTTTTTTAGAGTGAATGATGTATTTTTGGGCTGTCTGGTTTTTGAATTGCATGGGACCTTACAAAAAAGGTTGTCTGATGAAGTCATACAACTAATTCAAACTTACTTTAGTTTCTTTATTCAATTTCCTAGATTTACCTATATCAGAGTTGGCAGATTTAAGGGTGAGTCTTTCAGGTTGCCCAGATACGTGCTAGATCACTTGGTACTCATAGAGGTTTGCAGGCAGTTGGCAATTATAGATAAAATCTTAAAAGGAGATCATCCTTTGGGAATTTTTTTTCCTATAGAACTAGGACATTACTACTATAAGTCCACCTCAGATGCCCTAAATTTAGCAGCAAAAGTCAAGATCTTTAAACTCAAAACTTATATTGCACACCCAAAATTTGACAGTAAGGGTTTTGTTAGGTCTTAATTGGGCATGAAAGAAGGCTTCACTCACATAGGTCAATTGGAAGACTACTGGGAGGATTGTAAAGATGAGTTTGAGTTTCACAAGAGATTATGGTCCTCACTTTGGGGAAAATTATAGGAATGAAAGTTCCTATGAGCATTATAGGAGTTACAGAGCATTAAGATGAGGAAGTGTTGGATTATGAATTCAGCAAAAGAGTGCAGAATGAACCCTTGGCAGAAATAGATTGGAATAGACAAGAAGAGGATAGTATTCAATGCATAACTTTTAATGTGATCAGAAGAACAGAAAAATGGTCGAGGGATAAAATATTGGGCAAGTTAAAGATGCCTGAACCAGATATTCATATACAAACCCAGGATCCTCTTTCTCTCGAAAATGAAACCTCTCTTCCTAATTTTCCCATTGAACTTGATATTGCAGGTATAGTTGATTTGGAGGTCAATTTATCAAAGAAGGCTTCCTCAGCAGCAAAATCTACAACTCTGACAAGGACTACACATTCCAAGAGAAAGAGGTTGAAGAAGGTTTCAATCAACCCTAAAGTTGTAGAGTTGGACTCTATTGAAGAGGAACAAACCACAATGGAAGATCAGACTCTAGATATGATGAATTTGGATAACATTGAAGGTGATGGAGGATTGAGAAAAGAACAAGGCACCAACGACACATTATATATCAATTCGACTGTGTTGCAGACCCCTCTTGCTAAAGATTCAACAGATACACCAGTATGGCTCTATGCGTCTATCAGCAAAACAAGGAGTATTGTTCCAATTTTTCTACCTGATAATGACATGGTAAGTAGATTTTTAGGCAAGGAAGTGAAGATTAAAAATCCTAAAACTGAGGCGATGATTGTCACAGATGCTAAGACAGGACGCTGGTTTGTAGAAATTACCATTCCTAAGAATGAGAAGAACTCAGATGAGGTAACGACTAATGATTTCAAGATCGAAAGGGTTGACTTGGGAGTGGAAACTTGTGAAGCAGATGTTAAACATTTGAAATCCTCCACCAACAAAATTGTAACAAGGGCATGGAAAGAAGAAAAGGACAAACATAAAATGGAATCAATGTTGATTGTATGCCAAGACCATCTAAAGTCGTACAAAGATAAAGTCACGCTGGTATGTAGAGAGAATAAAGTGTGGAAACACAGAATTGCACATATTTGCATACCTAATCACCAACTTGTGGTTAGGTTTTCAACTGAACATCTGGAGTGGAGGAAACTGCAGTCCCAACCTTCACCGACCATGACAACATTATACATCTAGATGCCCTGTGGGATAGTAGGACAGGATTGATCTTTAGGTTGTTTAATTGTGTCGCGTAGTTTGCCTGTTGAACTCTGGTTTTCACTTTTTACTGGTATATATGGCTTATTATGACCGAGAAAAAGGGTCAGCCAAATTTTGTAATCTTATTTTTTAGTAAGTTCTTAGTATTGCCAGATACTTGAAACATTTTTACGATTTGAAAGATATTTTGATCTGTTGGTTGAAATTTTATATATATATATATATATATATATATA
>MU224186.1:4585775-4608283 GCA_018584345.1 Thuja plicata | reverse complement strand
ACATCACGTCTTGACATTTTGATTCATAGGAAAGTAATTCTTCAGGAGAAGGGGAGATGTTGATTGAGGAAATATCACATACTCATGTAATTATTCATTTTTTAAAATTTTGAGATGCTAGTAAGTCTGGATTTGTCATAGAGAAAACTAGTCGATCATGCTAGTATGGATAGTAAGCATAGAAAGCATAGTCACGAGTAGATGTGTATGTTCCTCTTCATGCCTATGATGAACAATAAAATGTAGTCATCAAGTATTGTTGGTCCACTATCCCCATTTGGAGAATGATGCAATATGGGGAGGGGGTGTCGGGGGGGCTCTTAACAATATTGCATCATAAGATGCATATAATAATTATTGTTAGCTTTAAGATTTATCATTTTTTAGTCTTTTAAGACTAACACTATTTTTTGTATTGCAGCTACAAGAAAGGTGACCAAGTTTTGTATAATATTGAATCCTCAGCTTGCAATTCAGCACATACTTCCTTGTGTGAAGGTAATTTGATTTATACAAGCTATACTTTCATTTGAATTATTTATGCTTGTTTTAAAAATTGTTATACTTTCACTTCTATTTTTTAGTTGTTCATGAAGTTAGATTTGTCTTGACAGGACTTGCCAACAGATTCTTCACATCATGTCCATTCTGCCTTGGCTTCTGTTATCATGGGTATGGCTCCTATTTTGGGGAAGGTAAGATTTGATTTAATAAACATTAATAAGATCATGGAGTAACAAGCATGGAGTAAAAATTAATAAGATCACGACATCTCTAAAACTATAATTTTGATATCTGTATTTCATAGATCCATCATGTCAGCATATTGAAGCATCAAATACTTGAAAATTTGGTCTTTGAATTAGTTTATTTAGTTAAGAACTAAAGAAGATATTTGTGTTTGAAGGTTTACTAGTAAAACCCTTAACTAGATTAAGCAGTGGCAGTGGTGTAGGGTATCAAGATTTTCTTCCAAATGTCATTTTAAACACCTTATTTCAGCAATATACTTGCAGGATATCATAAGTTCTATAGCTAGAGATGGATAGTAGTTTCCCCAATTGATGCCTACACAAAATTCTTAGGGAAGCACAAAACCTGGACTTGGGTCTTTGACTCAATCACCTAGCAACATTGTTTCAAAAATTGGAGAAGGTATTAAATCAGCTAATATTGTTGCTAATTGGGGCATTAAGTCTTCTATTTTAAATGTATTATTGATAGCGTGGGTTGTATTCTATGTTGTTAAACTAAATGAATTGGTGATTTCTCTCTTCCATTATAAAATAAGACTAATAATAGAGTGTAAGCAGCGGCATTTCTATGGGTATCAGTTGCTTCCAAATTTCATTTTAAATATCCAACTTTGGGAGGAAGACTCCCACGTTATCATGAGTTCTACAACTAGAGATGACTGTTGGTAGCTTCCCTAATTGATACCTAAACAAAATTCTTAGGGAAGCTCAGAACCTGACCTTGGGTCTTTGTCACTCTTTGATTCAATCACCTAGCAAAATTGTTGTAACTATTGGTGAAGATAATAAATTAATGCTTCCAATTTCTAATAGTGAAGTTAAAGGTCTCTAAGATGATAAAAAATTGCAGGTTTCTTCTATCTTAGCTTCAGTTAAATGAAGAAATTCAGCTGCCATCTGTTCATTAGGAAAAAGGATGAATGCAAAACTTGCATCCAAGAAGTAAACACCCATAATAGGGTACATGGTACCAAGCACACCTTTCACTAGACCTCTCAAGTCACTCTCACTATATCCAATTTGAAAGCCCCAGACAAGGACTAGTTTAGTAGGTATGAGTTTTGATAGTTTGTGACTTTTAAGCGTAGTTCTAGATCCCACTACTTCCCCTCCTATTGTTAAGTCTAGCACTATACTGCTAATCCAACCAACATAAATTCTATTGACATAGCTCTGAAATTTATCTACCAAAGAAAAACTAGATCGAAGATGAAGGTTGTTGAAGTCAATGTCAAAATGTTTACGAGTCCAAGAAAATATGCATCCAATCATGTAAGCATCATATCCCACTTCGTGCTTTGCACTAGAATGAGCATTTGTGTACTTGCAGTCACATTCCAAACACAAAATTTTGATTCATCTAAAAACCTCCAAAAATTTAAGAAAATGAGACCTTAGTTAACATAATTGAGGTTAAGTCACAAAAATACATAACCTCCATCAAATATGGCAACAGTGTCAAGATCATTAAAACCATAAAACATCATACCTCTTTAGTTTAGCTAGAACCACAACTTTGACAGTAGAATTCATAAATTTATTGACAGCTTCTGAAGTACAAGAAATCGGTCCACATATGTGATTAAATGCACAGGACAAACTGGTGCTCTTATTTTTCATCATATTTTGTAACATTGGCTCTGTTTTGATCGGCTAATCGGGAGTAACATTTGTTGAATGATATAATATGCATAACATCAGTTTGACACTCCTGCACTTATTGAAGGGTCTCTTGTCTCCTTCAAATAGATTAGTGCTTTCATTTTTATTCAGCCTTTACAGGAATAGTTTCGAATGAGATTCATACTGAGAGTCAGTGAATAAATATAGGGACCATATCAGGGGATGAGATTCGAAGTTTCAAGCAGTGAATAAGAGTGTGAAGATATGATCTAGGATAATTGAGAAGATCTAGACTGATTGAAGTCAAAGGGCAGAGATAATTGAACCAATAATGAAGCAAAGGTGGAAATACCACTCACAGTCATAGATAATACAATATATAGTCATAAACGATGATAAAAAATCTATAGGCTCTTGTTTTGAGACTATTCTTTGTCTTTAAATTCCCCTACACCCTAGAAACATAGAGTATCCTTACCCCTTTCTTCAAATGATTCAATCCTTATGCCTACTTGGTCTTCAAGCACTAATGCTTCTTACTGTCCTTAATGACAGTAAGTCTGCAACTTTTGACTCTACTTCTTTTCAAAGTCATGTGTAACAATACTTCCACTTATTCACCTGACCCCTACCATGAGAGACACCTTAAAAAATCTTAAATAATTAGTACACACCCATTCTATCCACTAAATCCATTGAACACAACTTCCAATCAAAACAACACCACTTACCAAGTCACTGTCACATTGGGACAGTCGTGACTATACTCTAAAACTTTGGTTACCTATCCCTTCCTTTGGACTCAATTTCTTATCCAAAGCATGATCCATGTTGTATACACTCCTTATTTAATCTCCTCAAGCCTCCATGTCACAAACATTCATTAATTTATGGACAAAGCCCCAAGTTGCTGACTGTAACAGTCTAAACCTTTCTTCTTGGGACTGTGCAGTCACATCAATGGTTTCAACTCACATGTCAAACACTTCATGCTCTCCTAAAACCTCATGGGGATATCATACACTATCTCCCACATCCTCCCCTCAATGGTGGGCACTTATTTAATGTTCAAAGATGGAGCACTATATTGAATTTACTCACTAGATACCCTCATGAGGGTTTAGGACACTTTTACTCTAAATGCAGATAACTTCCTCTCTACAACACCAAATAAGATGATTCCAATGCCAAAAGGAGGAAAATATATACTAATAATATTCCCAAAAAAATACAATTTTAAAGCATAACGTTTATATGGTTAGGAAATTCTTTCAAAATGACTATTACAGAGAAAAGATAATAAAATGCAGTGAAAACATTATTTTTATTGAAAAAACTTACAAACTCTCTTTTCCTTTGACCATGCCATGTTTCCTCTGGAAAATAAAAAGTGAATAGACCTTAAATACTTACCAACTACCCCATCAAATAACCATAAACCAACTAGAGTCAGTTAGAACTGACTGCTCCCCTAATTTGACAATTACAAAAAGATGTAAAATGTTGTCAGGTTGACAACTAAAGTTGTCAACTCAACAACTACATGTCTTATTAGTTTTAAACACTTGAAAAAGACATTAAAATATAAACAAAACCTCTTAATACTACCCATTATGCCAGTATCCCCTTATAGTGACCCTTATAGACCTATTTTTCCAATTTTGTCAATATTACATCTTTTGATGGATTTACAACATCATATAATTTTGCATCTCTATTACATTCCTAGTACATTGAATGGATCAAATGACCATATTACATTATTCAATGACCTTGTAGGTCATTTTAGATTTCCAATGTCCTAGGTCATGCAAGTGACCCTCTTTGTGCTCATGAGGTACCCTGCACAAAAAAGAGACTAGCAATAGAGTTGAAGCAGTGGCAATGGTGTAGGGTATCAAGATTTTCTTCCAAATGTTGTTTTAAATACCTTATTTCAGCAAGATACTTGCAGGATATCATAAGTTCTATTGCTAGAGATGGATATTAGTTGCCCCAATTGACACCTACACAAAATTCTTAGGGAAGCACAGAACTTGGACTTGGGTCTTTGACTCAATCACCTAGCAACATTGTTTCAAAAATTGGAGAAGGTATTAAATCAGCTAATATTGTTGCTAATTGGGGGATTAAGTCTTCTAGTTTAAATGTATTATTGATGTTGTGGGTTGTATTCTATGTTGTTGTTAAACTAAATGAATTGGTGCTTTCTCTCTTCCATTATAAAACAAGACTAATAATAGAGTTGAAGCAGTGGCATTATTGCGGGTATCATTTGCTTCCAAATGTCATTTTAAACATCCAACTTTGGGAGGAAGACTCCCACATTATAACTGAATCAATTTTTTTGGATGCTTGCTTATGAATGATCATGTTTTTCTTTTTTCTCCAGGGCATCAATATTTTGAAGGCACATGGACAAGGGTCTAAAGATAGTTATATATTAAATGGTTATGCCCTGAATACTGGTCGGACAGCTCAAGGAATGCCTACAAGAGTGGCCCCAACAAGAACTACATGTTTGGATTTCAATCTTTAGAAGACAAAAATGCAGATGGGAGTGTAGGTTCTTGTCACTGATCCAAGAAAACTTTATAGGATCAGTGAAAGGTAGATAAACTATGCATCTTATTTATTGATAAGATCTAGAGTGTTTGTTGAGTTTTGGGTGATCATAGGTAGTGAACTTATTTTGTCAACCTTTTAATCAGTGGTAATTTTTTTTTCTAGAGTAAAAGTTCACAAAGTAATATGTCTATTAAGGATAGTTTCATATTATACTAAATGGGAAACAACAAATTAGTAATTACAGAAGTATGCTGAAAAAAAGACCCATTATCAAATGCCTTTAAAAGCTTCTACACATCACTTTTTTGCCTCACAAAATCAAATCAATGCTAGGGAGTGAGGAGAAGCTCCAATAGTAGCTTTTGGTGCATCTGCAACATCATTGTAGTTAGGCTCCCTTGGCTAACTATAAAATCACTCTAAAAGCTTCAACACATCACATTTTTGCCTCAAAAATTCTAATCAATGTTGGGGAGTGAGCAGAAGCTCCAACAGTAGATTTTGGAGCATTTGCAACATCATTGTGGTTAGGTCCCCTTGACTAACATCAAATCCTACTTTAGTAATACTCACCTCCTCCTCGGCTTCCATTTTATCAATCTCATGTATGGATTCCAGGATCTTATTATTTGTACCACAACCTTTTGCTCAAGTAATCTCCAATCCAAGCTAGTATAACACTACCATACCCTTAATCTAGGAAAGGATGGTCAACAAGGGATGAATCTGACATATTGAGAAATATGTCTCATTAGCCTTGACTTTAACACCAGTAGAGCTTGATGATAAGTCAAAATTTAGTTTTCTCATTGCCTTTGATCTGAAAATCATATAGAAGAGACTAGATATTTGGGGTCATGGTGTTTCCTTCATCACATTCAAGGAGTTGTCTAAATGCCTTAGAATTGTGAATTCTTCAATTTATGTGGTGCAGAGAAGTAGGTACTAGGGACTATATTCTTGTTGAGGAATGCCTTAAATGGTCCAGAACATTTTGGGGAATCCTTGGAATTTGAATTGTTTTGTTGTTTGATCTGACTTTTTTGACATTTAATCCTCCATTTTTTGTGTATGGGGGTCATAGGAGGCATAAATGCATTATAAAATGGTTAGAAAATTTCTCTCTCATTGTATCCTTAACTATTTTAGTGGTAGTGGCAGTAGCAGAGCAAAGGTTTCTAAGTTGCAGAGGCACATTATAGATGTGAGGAGTGAGTTGTAGACATTGTTATGACACTTGAAAGCCTTAGGAGCATTGTAACACCTTTGTAATTTGACTATGATAGTGGAACGAGGAGCACTTGTTCACTCTTGCTAGAGTGTTGACCCATTGAAGGGTTTCTCATGGGTGACTTGCTTGTTGCAGTCATTGTGTATGGGTTCTCTTGTATGTTATCTCACTGTTATATGTTATTTCATGCTTTACAAATAAGATAGGCATATTTTAATTGTAAATAGAATCCATTTGAATTTGGTTTTCAATGTTTCAAAAGTGTTTTTTAGAATTGACAATGACATCTATAGTTGGTGAAAGCTAATGACATCATGTATAGAAACTATTCTTAGAAAGTTGCCTGCATTTAATAATAAGTATTCTGGGTAGACTTTTAGCCCATAATTATTGAAAAGGTTTCTCAATTAGTTCTAGGTATTCTCAGTCGAAAGACAATCTATGAAATGCGATTTTATTAATGGGATCAATAAACACACTCTTTTGTTGAAATTGTATGATTATTCTTTAAAGGGTACTAGCTCAATGGAAGAGTACCTACTTTATAAGTAGGAGGATGGTGGTTCGATTTCATCGTGCCCTAATATAACTAAATAAATGACTAAATATATGACTAATTTAATGACCAAATCAACGACCAAATAAATGACTAAATCAATGACCAAATAAACAACTAAATAAATGACTAAATAAATAACTAATTCAATGACCAAATCAATCACCAAATAAATAACCAAATAAACAACCAAATAAATGACTAAATCAATGACCAAATAAATAACCAAATAAATGACCAAATAGATGACTAAATAAATGACCAAATAAATGACTAAAATAATTTAGTCATAAATTTGGTCGCGAGATAAATGACCAAATTTGTATGGCCAAATAAATGACTAAATCAATGATCAAATAAATGACTAAATCAATGACCAAATAAATAACCAAATAAATGACCAAATACATGACTAAATAAATGACTAAAATAGTTTAGTCATAAATTTGGTTGCGAGATAAATGACCGACAATAAACTACCACTAATTAAGTGACCAAATTTAGTCATTTATCTATAATTTTTGGTAGTTTATTTGGTCATATATTGTTATTTTTGAACTAGTGTATTTTTGTCACATATAACAATAATACTTGTATGTACATGCAAGTATGAAGTGCAAGGGAATACAATAACATTTTTTGATTAGAGTGGGAGATGGATATAACAGAAATGCATACATTGACAATGTTCCTATTTCTGTCACATATAACAATAATACTTGTATGTACATGCAAGTATGAAGTGCAAGGGAATACAATAACAATTTTTGTTTAGAGTGGGAGATGCATATAACAGAAATACATACATAGACAATGTTCCCTATTTTTCTCACGTATAACAACAATAATTATATGTACATGCAAGTATGAAGTGCAAGGGAATACAATAACAATTTTTGTTTAGAGTGGGAGATGGATATAATAGAAATGCATACATCGATAACGTTCCCTATTTTTGTTACATATAACAATAATACTTGTATGTACATACAAGTATGAAGTGCAAGGGAATACAATAATAATTTTTTTTAGAGTGGGAGATGGATATAACAGAAATGCATTCATCGACAATGTTCCCTATTTCTGTCATATAACAATAATACTTGTATGTACATGCAAGTATGAAGTGCAAGGGAATGCAATAATAATTTTTTTTAGAGTGGGAGATGGATATAACAGAAATGCATATAGTTAATGTCCAATAGATAAAATGAAGGAAAATGCAGACAGTCCAATTATGCGCATCAAATAGTTTAATGATACCAATATGACAGCATGACTACTTATTCACAATATACATGGTTTTATGGTTCCCTGTGGATAGTTATTGTGCTAGGATATTGCTATCATGAAAACCAGTTATGCACACACATTGAACAATAAACAACTCATTAAATCATTGTTACTTGTGATTGGAGCATCACATGATGCAGAGAAGAGGCAATAATACACACACACACACACACACACACACACACACACACATATATATATATATATACAAACATATGAGTATACACACACACACACACACACACATATATATATATACATACACACACACATACATAAATATATACACACACACATATATATAAATTTATACACACATAAACATGTATGAAAAGAAATAGAACATCTTATCATGATTAAAAGGTTATATTCAAATTTTGTGGCCATGTGTGAACAATTACATTAAAGTCGATCATTTTGCATTCAAATACACCTGCCCCACATAATATTAAAAGGTTACATTCAAATGTTGAGGCCTTGTGTGCATAGTTTCATTAAAGAAGATTATTTTGCATTCAAATACACCTGCTCCACATATGATTAAAAGGTTATTGCCAAAAAGTGAAGGATGGAATAAATATGTTTGAGGAATTGATCTAAAGATCACCTAGTTTATTGACAAAAATGACAACTCCAAAGAAGTAGTCCATCATAACATTCCTATCTTCATAAGTGAAAAAATATTCATTGTGGCCATGGAAGACATTTATAGAAATGTAGTTATCATTACCACAAGATAGCTTGAAGACCTTCCATGCCTCCACCATTTTATTTTCAAAGCCAGCTCAATTACCGAAAATTGAGCCAAGCCTGCCAGAGATCATGTTTGGATTCATCATCTAAATCCCCTACGCAAATTTTTTCAAGTTGTGGGAAACAACCACATGCTTAACCACATTCAAAACCCATTCAAACCGATCGGTAACTTCTAAGAGAGTAGAAAATACTAGTTTATAGATCACCCCATCGTATACATGTGAGCTAGTAGTATTATGCTTCACAAGGTAGAGAATAGCATGTTTGATGTCATCATCCTACACGTTAAATAATCTAGAGCACTTCTCTTCCAAGGACTCCAAATGACAACATTCAATACCAAATATTCTATCCATTGAGAAGACCTAAAACAAACTAACAATAATGAAAATAATGAATAAGTATGCCAACATAATGGTGCATACACATACAAACTGGTGTATATATATGATTATGTAAACGTACACATAATTATGTACATCTATACATATATATACACATACAAATGATTCAAACTACAAATACACTGTATTAAAAATAAATACATCTTGTCATGACTAAATCGACAATGTTCCCTATTTCTATCACATATATTGCAAAAATACAACATATTCTCATGATTAAGTTGACAATGTTCCCTATTTCTGTCACATATATTGCAATAATATACCATATTCTCATGATTAATATAATATGACAACATGACTACTTATTCACAGTATACATGGTTCTATGGCTACTTATTACTTGTGATTGGAGCATCACATGAAGCAGAGAAGAGGCGCGGAGAGAAAATGAGGAGGCAAAATGACACGGTTTAAGGGTTATCGATGATCACTGAATGGGTAACCCAACGCCGGCTACATGACACCGCTTGGATAGCAGTGGTTTCAATGTGATTTGTTGTGGGGTCTGCTGAGGGTAAATGGGGTCATCGACAGGTTATAATAAGATGTTGACACAAACAATTAAAGTAGTAGAGTGAGAATTTTATAATCACCCATAAACATTCATGAAAACAAGTTGTGCACCACAAGGAAATCTTGAAAAATAGGTTTTATATATATATATATATATATATATATATATATATATATTGTGTGTATATATATACACACACATACATATATATATGCATACATATCTATATATATACATACATACATACATACATACATATATATATATATATATATACACACACACACACACACACACACACACACTGTTATAAAGAAATACATCTTCTCATTATTAAAATGACAATGTTCCCTATTTCTGTCACATATATTCCAATAATTAACAGAAACCCTCGACACCCAGAAATGATTATACTCAAAATATTTAACAGAGAAATGATTAAGCCCTAGAATTAAGTTAGCCAAATGATTCAATCTAAAAATACACTATATTAAACAGATTTACAACATCTTCTCATGATTAAAATGACATTGTTCCTTATTTTTGTGACGTATATTGCAATTATACAACATCTTCTCATAACCCTAAAATGACAATGTTTCGTATGTGTGTGTGTGTGTGTGTGTGTGTATACATATGATTAAACCCTAGAAATAAGTCAACCAAATGATTCAAACTACAAATACACTATATTAAAAAGAAATATAACATCTTTTCATGATTAAATAGATAATGTTCCCTAATTCTGTCACATATTTTACAATAATTACATGAAAACCAGTTATGTACACGCATTGAACCATAAGAAACTAGTGAAATCATTGTTACTTGAGATTTAAGGATCACCTGAAGCAAAGAAGACGCGCAGAGATGACCGTCGTGAGTCGAGAGGAGGCACAGAGAGAATAGAAGGCAACAAAATGGTGAAAAAATAGAATCCACACGGTTTTAGGGTATTCGATGCGCAGTTAATGGGTAACCCAATGCTGGTTACGTGGCACCGCTTGGATAGCAGTGGTGTTAATGTGATTTGCTACGGATCATTGACAGGTTATAATAACATATTCACACAAACAATTCAAGTGTTAGGGTGATTAAAAGGGGTCATCGCCAGGTTATAATAACATGCTCACACACAATTTAAGTTTTAGGGTGATTAAATGGGGTCATCAACAGCTTAGAATAACATGTTGACACAAACAATTAAAGTGTTAGAGTGATTATTTTATAACCATCCCTAAATGGATCAATGTCAAAAACATATTGGTCACAGTTGCAACAACGATCAGTTATTGGGTCTAAACTGATTATGTTTTGAACATTTTATTGTCGCATATTGGGGGGGTTTGGGGGCAGGTACTGAGTGCCACTTTTGAAATGGAACTTTTTGACCACTTTGCACTCAATGATCTCTACAAAGAGATCGACGAATACCCAAAAGCCAAAGCCTTAGCTTTAAGCTCTTGACTCACCTACGGAGACACATCAAAAAAAATCAAGGAATCCGCTTTATGGTTTAGGTGTTCTATGTGCATGAAGTTAGCCTCATGGGTGGCTACTAGGTCCTTTCCCCTATTGGCCCAATCACATTTCACAATTTTTGCATTCATTTGTATATTCTATAGTTTGAAAATTTTAAAATATTTAAGAGGGTTAAATAATAATATTTATCTACATTTTTATTTGTTCTGAGAGAAAATAGCAATGGGAAAATAATATTTTACAACCAAAATTACGAAAATTAAACATTATATCATGGTCACTTTATAAGCATTTAATGTAGATTTATACCCATTTAATGTATATTTAATGTTTATAGTGCAAAATCATTAAAGGAACATAAATGTTGTAGTTGTTCTCCACTTTAATCTACTTATGTTTGGCACATTGCGCTCGGTGATTTATCTATGCTAAAGGAATTTGGTTGTTTGGCACATTACCCTCGTTGGTGATTTCTCTACGCTGAAGGAATTTTGGTGTTTGGCACATTACACATGTCTTCTTTGAAGGAATTTCACATAGTGGTGTTCAGGAAATTTCACATTCTAATGATAGTGATGTAACTACAAGCCTTTCTCTATACCCTAACTTCAACTAGTGTCTTCAATAGGCTTCTTCTCTAGCCTAGTAGAGTATTTCACTAACCCTAACTTATAAGGTTCATCTACTCAAGAACCTCCTCTCATTTAGCTTGAGTCCACACATCAAGAAAATACAACTTGCTTCTCAAAGCCCCATGGAGGTCTATTCACATATCCTTCACTATCTGAGCCATAAGGTTCAAGATCACACAAATATGGAGAAATAGGCTTCTAATTAGGTCAATTGGATTCAATCTAATGGTCACCCAAAATTCTTGCAATGGAACTCTAATCGAGTTCAATATTTGCCTTCAAGAACTCCTAAATAGGGCTACAAGCAATTAGGCCTATTTGCTCACCTTTTTGCTAATAACTTCAAAAACTTCTAAATAAGTGCCCAAACAATCTCCACTTACAGACACCCTTTATGGAAACCTTCAATATTTTACTGGTTTCCACTCCCCAAACTGTCCGTACACCAAGAAGCTATAATCATGCCTAAAATTCAGGGTTTCAAGTCTTTATGACTGTCTGCATTGGGGTTTGGTTTCTTAGTACTTAGAACTCTTCATCCAACCTTCTCCTTCGGTTTGGGGCTTCTTCAAACATCCCTCTACCTCTCCAAAATCTGAAGTTGAAGCCTCCATGGTGGAGGAGCACCTAGGTAGGGCTAGCAAGGAACCTAAGGCTTCTATTTTTTTTTTTGGCTTGTAGTGGTCCCAGCCAAACCACTAGTGCAGTAAGGGGACTAAACAAGTCCTAGTGTGAAGTGTGAGTTTACGATGCCTTAATGGGTCCTTAGTGACCTTATTTGTAAGATTGTCCACATTAGGTCAAATAGGATGTTTTATGCATTTTGATGTCAAATTGGACAAGCAAGGGACTTGAGGTCCTATTTCAATGTTCTAACACCTTAGATAAGCATTTGGTTAAATTTGGTGGACTTATGACCAACTTTGGATAGCAAATCCAAAAAGATGTAAAAGTTGTCAATGTTGTCATTGACAACATTGAAAACATTTGTTGCGTAATTGCAAATTAAAGCAATTGGTTTCATAACTGTCTGAAACTATTTATTTTGTGTCTTGGTCAACTACTTAAGGCTATCCTTGACCTTTTGAAAGGGTTGGCTTGTTTTTGTAAGTGTGTGTACGGACTGGGTAATAGAAAGAATAATCACAGTTATTGCTTTTCTAATAAATTGGTGTGTTAATGGGTTTAATTGAGTACTATAATCAATGGAAGTGTTAGAGTAGGTGTTTTTAAGTTTCTCTGTGGTGTTGGATTTCCATTTTGTAAGGTTCTAGCTAGTCTTGTAAATTAGTTTTTTTTATGTCAAGTCGCTGGTCTAAACTAGGCAACTGGTGAAGATGGGGTCATAGATCTTCTTCCCACCATGCAATCTGCATGGACCTTTGGCATTAGGGAGATGACTCCATGTACATATTGTACAATGAAGGAGGGGCCCTGGAAAGCATGGGAGATGTTTTTAATGTGATGCCCTAGGTGAGCCAGCGTTGCATGGCTAGGGATCACAAGAAGTTGCAGAGCTAATGGAAGGGATTGAAATAATTCATTGCTTCAATAAGTGATTATGGAAAGGTAGTGTGGTGTGTGGAGGAGCCCCAACTCAAAGGAGAAGTTTGGGTGAGGACTTTAGTGTGCCAAGAACAAGTTATTTTGTGCAGATAGACTTAACGCTTAGAAACCCTAATTTTTAGGCATGATTATAGGAGTCATTGTATGGTCAATTTTGGGAAACAAGACCTAGGAAATATATAGTGTCTTGAAAAAGGGTGCCTTTATCCATTTCTAGATTTCCAAATTTTTAAGGATTTTTACAAGTTATTGCAGAAAAAGAGCCTAATTAGGCCTAATGCTTATAGCCCTATTTTGGGTAAATTTGGCTTTGTTCTTGGAACTCGTTTAGGGTTTCAGTGAAAAAGGAGTTTGTGGACATTGGGTTGGATCCAATTAAAAATCTAGGAGACTACCTCTCCATATGGAAGAGTTTTGGCTCCATTTGGATCAGTTTGTGAAGAAGGGCAAGAAGAGAACTATGGCTAGGTGTTGAAGCAGTTTGTTTTTCTTGTTGGTGTACTCAAGCTGAAAATGATTGGGATCTTGAGAGAGGGATCCTTGAAGTTTAGGGTTAGTGAAGAACCCTACTTAGGTTAGAGAAGAGGCCTATTGAATACCCTAGTTAAGGATAGGGTAGGAGAGCAAGGCTTGTTCTTACACCAGAGTGGTATCAGAGCAAGTTAAAGACTTGGGAAATCATTGTATGTCTGTAGCTACTGGTGAATCAGTAGGAGAGTCAATCATGGTGACAAATACAAAGATATCTAAAGAGGTGGATGAGGGAGAAGAACATACTCCTTGAAGAAGCCTTAGAAGGAATGAAAATAAGGCTAGAAGAAGTTGCAAATGTAGAAGCTAGAAATAAGGAAGTGGAAAGCAGTGATAGGGGTAAAAAGGTTGCTGAAGAAGACCATATCCCTGAACCAAACCCTATCTTAAAAGAAGATCCCTTCTTAAAATCCATAAAAGCCCTAGGAGGAAAGGCATTGGAGGGTATACCATTGTTTAGTGGAAATATGGATATTGAAGCAGTGATGGATTGGATTGAAGGAATGGAGAACCATTTCGAGTGTGAAGGAGTAACTAAAGCACAAAAGCTCAAGGTGGAAAAATCAAGACTCAGAGGTTCAGCCATAACATGGTGGAAATACCTTCAAGATCAGAGGGTTAGATTGGGTAAGAAACCCATAGCCAATGATGGGGTAGGCTAGGATAGACTAGCTAGTCTATGCTTCTAATCCAACAATAGGATCTTGGTGTTTTCTCTACACCTATGTGGTCTATAGGATCTATTTCTACTTAGAGCATCCCCTGACCTTACCTAACCTCCTCACCAGGTTAACTAATCCAAATTTGCAGCATCACTCCCTTACTCACCTAGGAACACTATTCCTCCAAAAAGGCTTTATATGTCTACTAGGGTTCCACAGCACTCCCTAGTCAAAAAAAGGATTTCATGATGTCGTAAGGTGTTATTGGAACACTCTCAACATATTGAAACTGATGGCATTGATGGGTTCATACCCGATTTGCTAGTTTCTTCACAAAAAGGCTACTAAAAGAGCCCCAAATTAGGCCTCCACCCGGATTTGTATGGCTTATAACTTCTTACCCTTAAGGATTCAAAACTACTGGTAAAAAGGACATTTTCTCCCCTAGACACATTCTCCAAGATTTTTGGGGTCCTGGGCTTCCAAAAGGCTGTACAACAGATTTTGCAAAAATGAGGGTTTAGGAGGGTTTTGGTGGACTGCCTACTGTCCTCTTTTTTGAATGGCTTATTCAACTCATAGAAACTTCTCCTCTTCAATGAAGAACCTTCTTATATCCCTCTTGAATCCCTCTAAAGGGAAAGTCTTGAATCTTTATACTTTGCTCTTGAGAACAAGTTCTTTGTTGCTTGCTCCTAGCCGGGCATTGTCTAGCTCGCCTAGGGCTTTGTCAAAAAAATGCTTACACACATTTTCTGGGCCCTTTCTTGCAATATGTTACACATTAGGGTCTGTAGTCTTTGAATCCAAATGGCCATGGAAATCCCACGGTGGAAACAAGAGCTACAACCCGTTCATTGTTGAGAATTCAAAACTGGACAGCAAACTCTTACTTTTAAAGAAATTTACTAAAACCTTCCAAAACGTGTTTACAGATCTAATCTAATGCATGAATAATGGAGAATATACAAGATACAAACTAGAACATTTTAAAAAATAACAGTGAAAACGTGATTTGCTGCCAAACAACACCAAAAACCAGTATTTTCTAATGCAAAATCATGCATAGTCTGTTGTAGCAGCACTATGCCATACAAGAAAAATGATTTCCAACCCTTGGTTAACATTCCATAACCCTTAAATAGGCTCCTCCTTTTTTTATGGGTGTATTTAGGGAATTTTTTAGCCATCTAAACAAGTTACCTTGTTTTCCAACAAAGGTTGCTCAGCACTTTTACACAAGTTGCTAGCAATTTAGCAATTTTTTTGCTCTTTTTGCAATTCCTTCACAAAGACCATTGCTGGGTCTTCCCAAGGCATTATTGGGCTTAAAAATTCACCCAATACACCATTCCAACATTTGAGGAACACCCTAGGCACCTAGAAAGCAAAATAAACACAAAATGACAATACATTGCCAGGCACCTAGACCAAGAGCCTAAACTAGAGAAAAACACACCAAATGAGTTTGAAACTCTTATTCTATCTACATACTTCTTAGAATAAGTTCATCACACCAAAATTTAATGATGGGAGCCTTGAAAGGGTGCTCCTGCACCATACTCCCCCCCTCAGCACAAACTAAGGCACTTTGGGGTCAAGAAGAGTTGGATCAATACCAAACTTCTTGAAATGTTTTTCCTCAACCCAGGTAGCTTCAGATTCAGGTTTATCCTTCCATTTTATCAGATTCTCCATGTATACTTGATGCCTTGTAGCTTTCTTGACTCGAGATTCCAATACTTTCTCTGCTTGGGCTAGTTTCTTCTTTGGCATGGCATTGGTGTCAAGGTCTTGTAGTACCCTTGGTGTAGTTGTACCTTGCTGACTGATATCTCCTTTAAATCTGATCAGGTCTGCAACATTAAACACTGGTGAGATGGCTAATTCAGATGGAAAGTCAACTTTGTAAGCATTCTCTCCATATTTAGCTAGAACCTTGCATGGACCAACTCTCCTCATTTGGAGCTTAGTGGGTATACCTTGCTGCATTCTTGCTTTGTTAAGGTGGACCATGACATAGTCCCCAATCTGAAACTGTACTTTCTTTCCTCTTCTCATCCATTTTGTCTTTGAGTCTTTGAGTAGAATCCAACATGGTTTTCTTCACTTGTTCTTGAACCTCTTTGATAGTTTGGGTAAAATCTTCAGCTTGTCCACTTTTTAACTCCATAGGACCTAAGTACCTTAACTCACTCACTCCTCTAGGGTGTCTTCCATACACTATCTCAAAATAACTTCTTCCTGTGGTCCTGTTGACACTATCATTGTAAGCATATTCAGAATGAGATATAACAAGATCCCAAGTTTGTCCATACTCCTTTGTTAAGCACCTTAGCAAGTTACCAAGAACCCTATTGATGACCTTAGTTTGACCATCAGTTTGAGGATGGTATGCTGAACTAAAAGAAAGATTAGTTCCCAGCCCTTTCCATAAGGTTTGCCAAAAATGACCCATGAACTTGTTGTCCCTATCAGACACAATACTCAAAGGGAGTCGATGAATCTCAACTATCTCCTTGAAGAAGAGATGTGCTACATAACTTGCATCATGAGTAGTCTTACATGGAATAAAATGACTCATTTTAGAGAACCTGTCTACTACAACATAAATGTTGTCCATACCTGATTTGGTTTTGGGAAGTCCAACCACAAAGTCCATACTTACACATTCCCAAGGCCTATTTGGAATTGGCAAGGGTTGATAGAGTCCTGCATTGCTTGAACCTCCTTTAGCTCTTTGACATATTCCACATTGCTCAACATATCTTCGTACATCCCTTGCTAGTTTAGGCCAAAAGTAGTATCTCTGTACTAACTCCAATGTTTTATTTATGCCAAAATGCCCACTCAAGCTACCATTATGCTTTTCTTGAATTAGATTTTCTCCCATGGATCCCCTAGGTACACATAGCTGGTTACCTTTGCACAACAATCCATTTTGAAGAGTATAATCTGCAAACTCACTATGAAAATGATTCTCAAACCCTAGGCACACCTTGTAGGCTTGGGAGAAGTCTTCATCTTCTTCATACAAGTCTTTAAAACCTTCTATTCCAATGCTTTGCAGCTGCACTTCTTGGACAGTCAAAACCTTCCTACTCAAGGCATCTACTACCTTGTTGAGCTGCCCCTTCTTGTGCTTCATATTGAAGGTAAAAGATTGGAGATACTCCATCCACTTCAAATTCCTGTTACTAAGCTTCTCTTGAGTATTTATGTAGCTTAAAGCCTGATTATCAGTAAAGACAACAAATTCCTTGGGTAGAAGGTAATGCCTCCATTTCTTGAGAGATTGTACCAATGCATACAACTCCAAGTCATAAGCTAAATATTTTTTCTTTGCCTCATTGAGCTTCTCACTAAAAAATGCTACATGCCTTCCTTCTTGACTTAGTACACCTCCTATTGCTACACCACTTGCATCACATTCAATGGTGAACAATTTATCAAAAGTAGGTAAGAGTAAGATGGGTTTTGTAGCTACCTCTTGTTTCAATGTTTGAAATGCCTTCTCAGCTGCATCAGTCCACTTGAACTTTATTTTTAGTCCCCCTTTGATGGTGTCCAGCACTGGTGCACAAATCCCACTGAAGTTCCTCACAAACTTTCTATAAAATTGGGCCAAGCCATGAAAACTTCTAACTTCAGTCCCTATTTTAGGAGTAGGCCAACCCAATATGGCTTCCACCTTGCTTGGGTCCATTTTCATATTACCCTTGGACACTACAAAGCCCAAATAAACCAGTTCTTGCTGCATAAACACACACTTTTCTAGATTAATGGCTAGTTTCTCTTCATGGAGTCTCTTCGTGACCAACCTCAAATGTTCAAGGTGCTCTTCTTTTGTTTTTCTATAGATGAGTATATCATCTAAATACACCACTACAAATCTACCTGTGAAGTCCTTCAAGACCTCATTCATCAATCTCATGAAGGTGCTTGGGGCATTGGTAAGCCCAAATGGCATTACAAGCCACTCATACAATCCATCTGTGGTTTTAAAAGCGGTCTTCCACTCATCACCCTCCTTGATTCTAATTTGGTTATAACCACTCTTTAAATCCAGCTTAGTAAAGTACCTAGCACCTCCTAAATAATCAATCAAGTCCTCTATTCTTGGAATAGGGAATCTATACCTGATAGTGATCTGGTTAATAGCCCTTGAATCTATACAAAGCCTCCATTTTCCTCCTTTCTTTGCTGCTAAGACCACTGGGACTGCACATGGACTAATGCTCTTCTTAATCAGCCCTTAATCCAATAATTCTTGCACTTGTCTTGCCACTTCCTTATTCTGATCTGGAGTAAGCTTATAAGCTGCTTTGTTAGGCAAAGAAGCACCGGGTACAAAATCAATTTGATGGCTGATTTCTCTTTTAGGTGGTAGTACTGCTGGTGTACCATCTGAAATAATATCTTTGAAATCATCAAGAATTTGCTGCACTTCAAGAGGCATTGGCTGCAACTTCTTATCTTCTTCCTTTGGCTTCACCATAATAATATGGTCTCCTCCTCCTATAAAGCTTGCAAGAACTCTTTACCACTACTAAGTAGTACACTAGGTGTCTTAGAAGTTTCCCCTTCATTCTCTATTAAGGACTGAATTTTGAAAGTCCTTCCATCCTTCTTAAAAGAAATGGCATTCTCTTCTCCATTATAGATTACCTTCCTATCAAATTGACATGGTCTTCCCAATAGAAGATGGCATGCATCCATGGGCAAGACATCACAAAGCACTCTATCTTTATAGGCTCCAATAGAAAACTCAACCCATGTCTGCTCATTAACAAGTACACTTTGCTCTTGATTCAACCAAGTTACCTTATAGGGATTTGCATGGGGAACCTTTGTAAGTTTCAGCTTCTTTGCTGCCTCCTCTGATATAATATTATCTATAGATCCCGAATCTACTATAACCTTGCAAACTTTACCTCGGATCTTGCACTTGACTCTAAAAAGAGCCCTCCTCTATTTAGGTTCACTTTGATTGGGCTGCCTTATGAGTACCTTTCTAATCATCAAGTTCTCACCCATTTCTGATTCTAGTTTGCTGACTTCATTAGTGCTTGAGCTGTCACCATCTTCTTGAGCATAAGCCACTCTTTTTTCATTACTAGAGATTGATGATTTATCAGGACACCTGTAGGCAGGATGTCCAAGCTGTCCACATTGGTAACACTTCATGGTGGAAAAATAGGAGCTGCTCCTTCCTGCTCCTCTTCCTCTACTTCCTTGAGATCCTCTTCCTCTACCAAAAGATCCCCTTGTGCTGATTTCAAAACTTTGTTCCAAGAGTCTACTTTCCCCTTGGTTTCTTGATTCACCACCTCTACTAGAACCACCTCTTTGACCACCTCTAGAATCTCTACCTCTTCCTCTGTTCTTGGAAGTACGGTCTTGCTTTCTTTTTCCTTTCTCTTCCACCTTTAAAGTCATTTGGTAGCATTGATGGACTATTTTAGGAGTGACAAGGCTCATGTCTTCTTGAATAGACCACTTGAGTCCATTGAAATATCTTTCCAATCTGATGCTCTCATCTTCTACCACCTTGGACCTTAAGCATAGCTTTTGGAACTCTTCAGTGTAAGAAGGCACATCCATATCTTTTTTCCTTAGATTTTGTCTCTTCCTATGCAGCTGCATTTCATAGTCTTCAGGAATGTAGGCTTGCTTGATTTGAGCCACCATTCCTTTCCAAGTAACAATGGGACATTTTCCTTCTTTTTCCCTCTCTGTTTGAACAAACTTCCACCAGGTTAGAGCAGTACCTCTTAACCTTGATTTTTCCACCTTGACTTTTTGAGCATCAGAGACACCATCACATTCAAAATGGTTCTCCATTCCTTCAATCCATTCCATGATAAGGTCTGGTTCCATCTTGCCACTAAATAGGGGAATGCCTTCCAAGGATTTACTATTTATTGCCTTTATTTCCCTCAAGAAAGGCTCTTCTGGTAGAATAGGGTCTGGTATTGGAGCTTCTTCTTCCAACTCAATTTCTTTCTCCTTGGCTTCTTTCTCTTCTTTTTGCTCTATCTACTCCTTGACTTTACCTGTTGTGTCTTGGACCTCACCCAACAACTGTTTAAGTTGTGCCAATCTTTCTCTCAAGGACCTGTTGTCTTCCTCTTGCTCTTCTACCTTCTTGGCCAATTCATCATTTGTCACCATTTTTCTAGAACCACTGGATTCACTAGGTGATAGCATTCACCTTGCTTTGCACTTACTTTTCCCACACCTTTGCAGGCTCTGATACCAATCTGATGGGGTAGGCTAGGATAGACTAGCTAGTCTATGCTTCTCATCCAACAATAGGATCTTTGTGTTTTCTCTACACCTATGTGGTCTATAGGATCTCTTTCTACTTAGAGCATCCCCTGACCTTACCTAACCTCCTCACCAGGTTAACTGATCCAAATTTGCAGCATCACTCCCTTACTCACCTAGGAACACTATTCCTCCAAAAAGGATTTATAGGTCTACTAGGGTTCCACAGCACTCCCTAGTCCAACCAAGGATTTCATGATGTCCTAAGCTGTTATTGGAACACTCTCAACATATTGAAACTGATGGCATTGATGGGTTCATACCCGATTTACTAGTTTCTTCACAAAAAGGCTACTAAAAGAGCCCCAAATTAGGCCTCCACCCGGATTTGTACGACTTATAAATTCTTACCCTTAAGGATTCAAAACTACTGGTAAAAAGGACATTTGTTCCCCTAGACACATTCTCCAATATTTTTGGGGTCCTAGGCTTCCAAAAGGCCGTACAACAGATTTTGCAAAAATGAGGGTTTAGGAGGGTTTTGGTGGACTGCCTGTTGTCCTCTTTTTTGAATGGCTTATTCAACTCATAGAAACTTCTCCTCTTCAAGAAAGAACCTTCTTATACCCCTCTTGAATCCCTCTGAAGGGAAAGTCTTGAATCTTTATACTTTGCTCTTGAGAACAAGTTCTTTGTTGCTTGCTCCTAGCCGGGCATTGTCTAGCTCGCCTAGGGCTTTGTCAAACAAATGCTTGCACACATTTTCTGGGCCCTTTCTTGCAATATGTTACACATTAGGGTCTGTAGTCTTGGAATCCAAATGGCCATGGAAATCCCACGGTGGAAACAAGAGCTACAGCCCGTTCATTGTTGAGAATTCAAAACTGGACAGCAAACTCTTACTTTTAAAGAAATTTACTAAAACCTTCCAAAACGTGTTTACAGATCTAATATAATGCATGGATAATGGAGAATATACAAGATACAAACTAGAACATGCAAAAAAATAACAGTAAAAATGTGATTTGCTGCCAAACAACACCAAAAACCAGTATTTTCTAATGCAAAATCATGCACAATCTGCTGTAGCAGCACTATGCCGTACAAGAAAAATGATTTCCAACCCTTGGTTAACGTTCCATAACCCTTAAATAGGCCCCTCCTTTGTGTATGGGTGGAGTTAGGGCATTTTTTAGCCATCTAAACTGTTGGAAACAATTGTTTAATTGTGTATTGTCCTTGATGTTACACAAATGTCATATCAGTCATCAGACAGAGCCTACCGAGCTCAGAATGTTCAGCAAGGCAGTTGACAGAGTCCACCGAGCTCAGTCGGTAAGAGAATCTATTTACAGAGTCTACCGAGCACTCCAGAATACTATATCAAGAAGTTAGTTACTACCGGGCTCACTCGGTCAACAAATAAATTCAGTCTTTACCGAGTTCAGTCAGTCATCGAAGAATATGTGAAGGAAGGTCAGTCTTTACCGAGTTCGCAGTACTTACCGAGTTCAGTCGGTTACCGAAGGATTTTTGTAGAGTCTGCAGTGTTCACCGAGCATCAGTGAAATGTTTATGCAGCCGACTAAAGTAATATTTATTAATTGAAACTTGTATATGCAGCCGACCAATGTAATATTAATTGTAACTTGTAATTGGGCC
>MU224186.1:4540422-4562711 GCA_018584345.1 Thuja plicata | reverse complement strand
AGCTTGCACTCAACAGGTTCACGTGCACTACTTGTCTCACCATTTCAATCAGCACAATCATATCACTTGGATATCTTGGCAGCTTCAAGGGGAAACCATCAAAGGCTGCAAGACGCAAATAAGAAAATGACGAGAAATGAATGAAGAAATTCCCAAACTGGCTAATGGCTTCCATCGCTTCTGGGCTGAATCTCCGTTCAGGGCACCCCTGCAATTCCCTGCAAATTCTCATAGTGAAAGCATCATTCACTCGGACATAATCTCCATAGCTGTTAGGTAATTGCAAACATGGGTAAAATTCGTAGCATTTAACATTATCTGGGAAATCTTCCAATCTCGGAAGACCCGGCCATATTTGCAGTGATGCCAGCATATAGATGAGGAATGAAGACATAAAATTTATTGCAGAACTTTGCGGCACGGAGGGCATTGGATAGAATTTCACTTACCTCCTGAGCCCAATCAACATATTGTGTACCTAAGCATATTACTTGTACTATGAAGAAGTAATGCTCAATGAAATTTAGGGCTTCGACTTCACCTCTCATTCTGTGAATGAGTACCAGAATATCAATAATTTTGGGCTTAAGGTCCGATCCAAAAAGAGTCTTTGGCACCTTACCTTTAGCGCCTCACGGCTTCTGAAACCATGAGTGCATAATTTCTCTCCTCCACACCATCTTCTTCGTAGAAAACTCAGAAACCGCATGCGATACTGTTAAATTGGAGAATTCATCCCGCTCAGGTACCCGGAAGCAATTCACCACTGTCTGACGATCAATAGATAGAAGCACTGTTTCGTTTGGCAATATAATCTATCTGGTGTCTGGGTTGTAGTGGTTGATACATTCGTATATCAATTCTGGAGCTTGGACAGCCACTGGAAACCCTGTCGCTTCAATCAAGCCACTTTTTCTAAGCTTATCTGTAATGGGATGAATTGGCTCTGCTTTCAGTCTTTTCTGGAGATCATGCATGTCATAAAAGCGCAGAGAAGTATCTGTGAGATTCTGCAGAGTGGTTTTGATGTTGTTCAATCTGTCAAAACCAAAGAACCTAGCGGCCATTTTCCTATACAATAATAAGAGCCTTCGAAAACACAAAGTATAAAGCTCACAGTAAAGACGCTAAGGATGCAAATGAATTAGGTAGAATAACAGCAAGAGAGAAAACAGTAGATTGAAATACTATTTGCACATTCATCTTTATAGAATTCTAAAAGCAACTGTTGATTTTCAGCATTCGCACCACACGAACGAATTTATGAATAAACCCGTTAACACCATAACTGAGGAGCCCTAATGGCTACCTTGAATTCTTTTCACTATTCCCGTTGCCCTAACGGAAACATTTCATTAACTTCACTTACTTTTCCATTTTCTCTGAGCTTGCGGAAAATTAGGAACGGGGTGCGCTTCTTTGCCTTCGTGAAAAATCTCTCCACAAGGGAGAATTCTGCTTAAAAGAATTCCGCTTAACACAAGACTACATTTCTTTCCTTTGCGGAAAATCCCTTTATGAGTGAGAACTCCGCCGTGGAAAAGGCAAGTTTCAATTCTCCGCAAATGCTTTATTTTAATCTCCGAGCCAATATTTAAACATTTCTCTCTTCCTTGGAAAATGGAAAAAGTGCTTCAGAAAACCATTGTGGGGTCCACCTCATCATAACTAAGCTTGCAAAAAATAACCTGAGAGGTGCAAAATCCGCACAGTGCAAAGTTCTACTTTGTGGAAAATCACCCGAGAGGTGCGAAACCCGCAACACGTGCAAACTTCTCTTCTTTTCTGTCTTTGCGGAAAATTACCTTCTCAGTTAGAATTCTGCCACGGAGAAGCCGAATTCCAATTCTCCGCTTTGAGTCTTTCTTGCATCCAAATTTCCTTTTAACTATTCCCCGGATCCATTTCTATGCTTTAGGTAACAATTTTCACTGTCCAAGGCCATTTCTTTTCATAATATACTTCCGCAATCATTTTCATTCATACTTCGCAGAAAATCAACTTCGCAGGTAGAAACCCGCAGTGGAGAAGACGATTTCCAAAATCCTGCAAGCCTGTGTTTAACAGTTGAATGAAGAATTCCGCCAGTGATGATTAGTCCTGCAAGGATCAAAATGATGCGAGAACCCCCATCGGATTAGGCACTAGACTACCCGCAGACTTATCACGCGTGAGGGAGAAATCCACCCGGCTAGGGGAATGTGGAGGGAGAAGGGAGAAATGGAAAATCCGATGGTGATTCCCAATTACCTAAACGACACTGACCTAGACTCAAACGCGATTAAACTTTACTAAGATGCAAAACTTCCACTTTTCTGAAATGGCTGCATGTTTAAAAGTGGAGGCAACAGTTGTAATGGAAGAGTAGAAGTTTGATCAATCTTATTAGCAGTCATGGATAAATGAGGTATTGCGGAAGTAGGCAAAAGACCACGGTTGGAATCAATCTGGGGCATACTTAACTCAGCAATTTTGCGATGTTTGTAAGCTTGATATGAGAAAAAGAGATGATCAGGGTGAGAAGGACATGAATTAGGTAATGAAGGCCAAAGAAAATTGAGAGTAGCACAATCTCTAGGCCTAGAAGGTTGAAACAAACTATGATTAATTGCTTTGACTTCTCCATTATGAATGAATTTAAGACATTTATGAATGGGAGAAGCAATAGCATGCATAGAAGCTATCCAAGGTAAACCAAATTTGATTCAAAATTGATCAGAAGTAGGAATAATGGTGAAGGTGGTATCCATAATCTTACCACAAAGTTCAACAGGTAAGTTAATAGAACCAAGTGCATGATAAAGAAAGTCATTACAAGTTTGGATCCATGCATCAGATAAGTCATAAAAATCACGTTGTAAGCCTTTCATAAAAATATTTTCCTCAGTAATGACATTTATTAATGATGTAGGACCAACTAAACAACCATGAGTAGGTATCTTAGCAATCCTGGCATAGATATAAAGGGGACCATCGGGAGCCTTAATTGTTTCAGAATCATCAAAGGTAATTAAAAGTTCCCTAGGTCGCTTATCCTTAGTTTGTTTTTGAGTTTTAGGTGGAATTGGAAGTTGAAGTGGAGGTGAAGGATCTTGAACAATAAGTTGAGATGGTGCAACACTCTCCACATGATTAACAATGTTATTAAGATCGTTCATCTTTGAATCAAAAACAATGTCTACAGAAGATGGTTGAGCTATAGTATTAGTATCATGTGTAGGTAAAGGATTGGTATAGATCTGAAGGTTTTGATTAGGAGAAGAAACAGATTTATTCCCATTACCATCACAATTATCAACAGACAAAGCTTTAGAATCAATTAAGTCTTGAATCTTATGCTTTAGAGAGTAACATTTTTTAGTTTCATGGCCATTCTGGCGATGGTATGGCAGAAATCTTTAGAATCAAAGGATTTTGAAGCTATGGTGGTAGGAAGAAGAGGTTGAATAGGAGGCAAAGTAATCATACTAGCACTTAACAACCTACTCATTATAGAATGCAAAGTTTCAGAGAGAGGAGTAAATGTACAATTCATACGGAAAGCAGTAGGAGTACTATTAGATGTAGCCACAACTTGATCAGCAGCCACATTCGTCTATTTATTAATCTTGACATAGTTGTTAGGTTTTTGAAACTTATAAGGATTAGAACCATTGTCACTCTTATCAATTGGAATAGGAGCCATTGGAGTGTTACTCTCAAACTGACTCACTTGTAATTGACAATGGTGAAGTGCTACACACAATTGTTGAAAGGAAGTAAATTTAGTAAGAAGAATTTTATCCCTAATATCTTTTTGCAAATTTACAATAAACATATGTTGAATATCAATATCAGGAACATGATAAGAAATCTGAGCATACAAATGCTTAAATATACCAATAAAATTAGTCAATTTTTCCTTAGTGTTTTGTTTACAATGCATTAAGTCATATAAGGACACTTGTGGTCCAATGTTATTTTGAAATTGTTGAATGAAGGATTTGGCCAGTTTAGGAAAAGAATCAATGGAATAGGGAGGTAAAGAATAATACCATTGTAAAGCCTTATCCTGAAAGGTTCTAGCAAACAACTTAGCTAAAATCCTATGGTCATGAGCATAATCACTACAAAGGATTTGAAATGTTTTAACATGAGTAACAAGATCACCTTTGCCATTATAATTCTCAAGATGAGGAATATTAGCTTGCTAAGGGACAGTAGCACGTATGATGTCTAGGGATAAAGGACTACCCATATCACATGTAGGAATGCTAAATTTAGATTGCGTTATAGATGCAAGTTGTTGTTGTAAAGATGACACAGTTTAAGCTAAACTAATAATTGTAGAATCATTAGAGGAAACATGTGGCATAACATTATTAGGAACACTAGGAAAAGTATAAGAAGTAGCGGGAATAGAAGACACAACCGGTGGAACATTAGGGACCAAAGTTGGAATAGGATTAGTATAAGTAAAAGGAACACTATGATATGAAGGTTGTGAGGTAGGTAAAGATACCGGTGGAGCACTCACATGGATAGGTACATTTGGGAGAGAAGGAGGAGTACGAATACTAGGTGGAGGAACAGAAGAAGGTCCTACACTAGTAACAATAGGTGTGAATCCTAACTCTTGAGCCTCTTGAGCTAAAGGTTTAATATTCAAATTCACAAGATGAGTAATACTACGCAAGAAATTAATGCCTTGATCATTATCATGGAGAACTTTCTTAAGAGCCTCTATGGCTTGGATAGAATCTTGATTATGGTTTTCTTGGATTAGCCAATTTCCCATTTTATCAAGTTCGGTTGAAAGGTTTTGCACTTGTTCAGGAGGAACTCTTAAAGCATCCTCTTCATCATGAGATGAGTCAGAAGAGTTATGCTCCATAGAAGGATTGGAATCATGAGTTATCAAATTATCATATGGGATCCTAAGGAAAGGAGAGGAAGACTCAGGATCAAGGGAACCCATAAGTCTACGACTTCTTCTAACTGGGATACTATAAGTAGGACTAGATGTGGTAAAGCTCATACACCAATACAATGCAAATGAACTAACACAAAATTTAGATCAATAAATTTTAAATGTAATCTGTAAGAAAATGCAAGATCTAGCATAAACAATGTAAATCTAACACCAAAAAGAAAGATTTGTCTATCGCGGGTTCACCAAAATGTAAAGTGGTGAAAAGGGGTAAGAAGATTATTTGTTAATTTTTGTTTGATTGGCTTAGAGTATGTTGATTTCCTTAACCCTACTTTACATTTAATTGAATTGAATTGATTGTGTAATTTCAATTGTGATTAGGGAGAAGATAAGATACTCCTCTTTTATTCCCAAATGCACAAATGGAAGATCCAAGTTGATCAACCCAAGAAGAAGGATTAATGCACAAAGGAATCAACTATTAGGAAAGGAGAATAAGAGAGATACCTTAAATTCTATTATTTATATATATATATATGATATATAAAAGTAATTGAAGAAGATAGGAGAAATGCACTAACCTTGAAATATTGCAGATCAAAGAATGTTGTTTTCTAAGGTCTATAGATTGTTTCTAGAAAAACTGACAGTTGATCCCAAACTGGAATGCAGAGATGAACAAAACCCAAAAATATTTTTCTATTTTGATGACGTCTTATGAAAAAGGTTGACCTTGACCCATAAATATCAACCTTGGCCCAATAATGTCGACCCTCACCTACACAGGTCCGACAGAAATTCTGTTAGAGCCGTCTGAAAGAAAGCCGAAAAGGGTATCTAGATCTGGTCTCAAATCTGTTGTTCTAAACCTGCTCCTACAAGAAAAAGAGGTTTTTTTGTTGTGGGGGAGGGGTTTGCCTTGGTCAAACCCCAGTTTAGGAATTAACCTTAAATGTATGTAATTGAAATTGCAAAAATAGACAAAGTAAATGCTGAAATTCACCTTGCTTGTAAAAGTCCTTGTGGTAGATTTGAATCCTTGAATCCACAAGTATGCTTCAAAATGTGGAAGGTGGAAAGGTAAGATGTCTTCAATCTCTTGCTTTTAGATCTCCAACACCAAGTCTTGAATGGGTTCTCGAGTTTGGAATAGGCTTGGAAGAAGGTGGATGGAGAGATCACCAAAAGGGGACAATGTAGCTTGAATCCTTCAATGGCCTCCAATGGATCTCCTTCATGAAAATGGATTCTTGAATGGATGAATGCTTGCTTGAAATCTTGATCCTTAGCTTTCTTGTATTTCTCTTGAGAATGCTTGATTAGAAGGCTTAGTTTGATTGATCGTGGCTATCATTCATGCTTAGAGAAAATGAGAGGAGAAATCTTCCTTTTATATGAAATTAGGGCACAATCTTCCAAGGAGGCCTACATAGGATAATTAAATTTCCATTAAAGCCTTTACCCCTAGGAGAGGACCTATATTAAATATAATTTAGACATCAATTCTTTGGAACCCGAAACAGCCGACCCGGAAGTAGGAAAATGCTTTTTGCAAAGACCGACATCCAAAACTGCAAGACCCTAGGATTTGAACCCTGGGTCAAGGTCGAGGTCGACCCTAACCTAAAAGGTTGACCCTGACCCTGAAGCCTAGAATCACCAGTCTACAGCTCAGAATGCAGTAATCAGGCTAAACAGGAGTGGAAAGAAGGACAGAACAAGGAGGAAGCCATGTCAAGATCAGGAACCCATTCTAGGTGCTTGATATGACCCCAAACCACTTACTTGGAAGGTTAAACAAGTCTAAAATGGAAGTTCTTCCATCTTTTGACTATATATATATACACAATGTTATAAAGAAATACAACATCTTCTCATAATTAAAATGACAATGTTCCCTATCTCTGTCACATATATTCCAATAATTAACAGAAACCCTCGACACCCAGAAATGATTATACTCAAAATATTTAACAGAGAAATGATTAATCTCTAAAAATAAGTCAGCCAAATGATTCAAACTAAAAATACACTGTATTAAACAGAAATACAACATCTTCTTATAACCCTAAAAAGACAATGTTCCTTACGTGTGTGTGTATATAAATATATATATATATATATATATATATATATATACATATATGATTAAAATGACAATGTTCCCTATTTCTGTCACATATGTTACAATAATTACAGTGGATAATGTAGCATTCATAAGCCTCTAATGAACTACGGAAATCACCGCAAGGAAATCAGGAAAACAAGTTATGCACACGCATTATAAGAGAACGAATAGAAACTCCCGACACGTAGAAATGATTAAACTCAAAATATTTGATAGATAAATGATTAAGCCCTAGAAATAAGTCAGCCAAATGATTAAAACTACAAATACACTATATTAAAAAGAAATATAACATCTTTTTCACGATTAAATAGACAATATTCCCTAATTTTGTCACATATTTTGGAACAATTACATGAAAACCAGTTATGTACACGCTTTGAACAATAAGCAACTAGTGAAATCATTATTACTTGAGATTGAAGGATCACCTGAAGCAGAGACGACACGTAGAGATGACCGTCGTGAGTCAAGAGGAGGCGCGGAGAGAATAGAAGGTGACAAAATGGTGAAAAAATAGACTCCACACGGTTTTAGGGTAGTTGATGCTCAGTTAATGGGTAACTTAATGCTGGTTACGTGGCACTACTTGGATAGCAGTGGTGCCAATGTGATTTTCTATGGGTCATCGACAGGTTATAATAACATGTTCACACAAACAATTCAAGTGTTAGGGTGATTAAAAGGGGTCATCGCTAGGTTATAATAACATGTTCACACAAACAATTCAAGTTTTAGGGTGATTAAATGCAGTCATCAGTAGGTTAGAATAACATGTTGACACAAACAATTAAAGTGTTAGAGTGATTATTTTATAATCATCCCTAAACGGATCAATGTCAAAAACATATTGGTCACAGTTGCAATAGCGATCGGTTATTGGGTCTAAACTGATTATGTTTTGAACATTTTAATGTCACATATTGGGGGGGTTTGGGGGTGGGTACTGGGCATCACTTTTGAAATGGCACTTTTTGACCACTTTGCACTCAACGATCTCTACAGAGAGATCGATGAATACCCAAAAGCTGAAGCCTTAGCTTTAAGCTCTCGACTCACCTACGGAGACACGCCAAAAAAAATCAAGGAAATCTGCTTTCCGGTTTAGGAGTTGTAGGTGCATGAAGTTATCCTCATGTGTAGCTACTAGTTCCTTTCCCCTATTGGTCCAATCACATTTCACAGTTTTTCCATTCATTTGTATATTCTATAGTTTGAAAATTTTAAAATATTTAAGAGGGTTAAATAATAATATTTATCTACATTTTTATTGGTTCTGAGAGAAAATAGCAATGGGAAAATAATATTTTACAAATAAAATTAGGAAAATTAAGCATTATATCATGGTCACTTTATAAGCATTTAATGTAGATTTATACCCATTTAATGTATATTTAATGTTTATAGTGCAAAATCATTAAAGGAACATAAATGCTCTAGCTGTTCTCCGCTTTAATCTACTTATGTTGCGCACATTGCGCTCGATGATTTATCTGTGCTAAAGGAATTTGGTTGATTGGCACATTAGCCTCGTTGGTAATTTATCTGCGCTGAAGGAATTTCAGTTTTTGGCACATTACACATGTCTTCTCTGAAGGAATTTCACATAGTGGTGTTCAAGGAATTTCACATTCTAATGTTAGTGATGTAACTACAAGCCGTTCTCTATACCCTAACTTCAAATAGGGTCTTCAATAGGCTTCTTCTCTAGCCTAGTAAGGTCTTTCACTAACCCTAACTTCTAAGCTTCATCTACTCAAGAACCTCCTCTCATTCAGCTTGAGTCCACACATCAAGAAAATACAACTTGCTTCTCAAAGACCAATGGAGGTCTATTCACACATCCTTCACTAGGTTCAAGATCACACAAATATGGAGAAATAGGCTTCCAATTAGGTCAATTGGATCCAATCTAATGTTCACCCACACTTCTTGCAATGGAACTCTAATCGAGTTCAATATTTTCCTTCAAGAACTCCTAAATAGGGCTACAAGAAATTAGGCCTATTTTCTCACCTTTTTGCTAATAACTTCAAAAACTTCTAAATAAGTGCCCAAACAAACTCCACTTACAGACACCCTTTATGGAAACCTTCAATATTTTACTAGTTTCCACTCACCAAACTATCCGTACACAAGGAAGCTATAATCATGCCTAAAATTTAGGGTTTCAAGTCTTTATGACTGTCTACATTGGGGTTTAGTTTCTTAGTACTTATAACTCTTCATCCAACCTTCTCCTTCGGTTTGGGGCTTCTTCAAACATCCCTCTACCTCTCCAAAGCCTAAAGTTAAAGCATCCATGGTGGAGGAGCACCTAGGTAGGGCTAGCAAGGAACCTAAGGCTTCTATTTTTGTTTTTGTCTTGTATTGGTCCCAACCAAACCACTAGTGCAATAAGGGGACTAAACAAGTCCTAGTGTGAAGTGTGAGTTTAGGATGCCTTAATGGGTCCTTAGTGACCTTATTTGTAAGATTGGCCACATTAGGTCAAATAGGATGTTTTATGTATTTTGATGTCAAATTGGACAAGCAAGGGACTTGAGGTCTTATTTCAATGTTCTTACACCTTTTATAAGCATTTGGTTAAATTTGATGTACTTATGACCAAGTTTGGATAGCAAATCCAAAAAGATGTAAAAGTTGTCAATGTTGTCATTGACAACATTGAAAACATTTGTTGTGTAATTGCAACTCCGAGCAATTGGTTTCATAACTTTCTAAAACCGTTGATTTTGTGTCTTGGTCAACTACTTAAGGCTATCCTCGACCTTTTGAAAGGGTTGGCTTATTTTTTTAAGTGTGTGTACGGACTGGGTAATAGAAAGAATAATCACAGTTATTGCTTTTCTGAGAAATTGGTGTGTTAATGGATTTAATTGAGTACTGTAATCAATGGAAGTGTTAGAGTAGGTGTTTTTAAGTTTCTCCGTGGTGTTGGATTTCCATTTTGTAAGCTTCTAGCTAGTCTTGTAAATTAATTTTTTTTATGTCAAGTCGCTAGTTTCAACTAGGCAACTAGTGAAGATGGGGTCATAGATCTTCTTCCCACCATGGAATATGCACAGGCCTTTGGAATTGGGGAGATGACTCCATGTACATATTGTACAATGAAGGAGGGGCCCTGAAAAGCATGGGAGATGTTTTTAATGTGATACCCTAGGCAAGCCAGAGTTCCATGGCTAGGGATCACAAGAAGTTGCAGAGCTAATGGAAGGGATTGAAAGAATTCATTGCTTCAATAAGTGATTATGGAGAGGTAGTGTGGTGTGTGGAGGATCCCCAACTCAAAGGAGAAGTTTGGGTGAGGACTTTAGTGTGCCAAGAACCAGTTATTTTGTGTAGATAGACTTAATTCTTAGAAACCCTATTTTTAGGGATGATTATAGGAGTCACTGTACGGTCAATTTTGGGAAACAAGACCTTGTAAATATTTAGTGTCTTGAAAAAGGGTGCCTTTATCCATTGCTATTTTTCCAACTTTTTAAGGATTTTTACAAGTTATTGTAGAAAAAGAGCCTAATTAGGCCTAATGCTTATAGCCCTATTTTGGGTGAATTTGGCTTTGTTCTTGGAACTCGTTTAGGGTTTCAGTGAAAAAGGAGTTTGTGAACATTGGATTGGATGCAATTAAAAATATAGGAGACTACCTCTCCATATGGAAGAGTTTTGGACACATTTGGATCAGTTTGTGAAGAATGGCAAGAAGAGAACTATGCCTAGGTGTTGAAGCAGTTTGTTTTTCTTGTAGGTGTACTCAAGCTAAAAATGATTGGGATCTTGAGAGAGGGATCCTTGAAGTTTAGGGTTAGTGAAGAACCCTACTTAGGTTAGAGAAGAGGCCTATTGAATACCCTATTTAAGGATAGGGTAGGAGAGCAAGGCTTGTTGTTACACCAGAGTGGTATCAGAGCAAGTTAAAGGCTTGGGAAATCATTGTATGTCTGCAGCTACTGGTGAATCAGTAGGAGAGTCAATCATGGTGACAAATACAAAGATAGCTAAAGAGGTGGATGAGGGAGAACAACATACTCCTTGAAGAAGCCTTAGAAGGAATGAAAATAAGGCTAGAAGAAGTTGCAAATGTACAAGCAAGAAATAAGGAAGTGGAAAGCAGTGATAGGGGTAAAAAGGTGGCTGAAGAAGACCTTATCCTTGAACCAAACCCTATCTTGAATGAAGAGCCCTTCCTAAAATCCATAAAATTCCTAGGAGGAAAGGCATTGGAGGGTATACCATTGTTTAGTGGAAAAATGGATATTGAAGCAGTGATGGATTAGATTGAAGGAATGGAGAACCATTTCGAGTGTGAAGGAGTAACTAAAGCACAAATGCTCAAGGTGGAAAAATCAAGACTCAGAGGGTCAGCCCTAACATGGTGGAAATACCTTCAAGATGAGAGGGTTAGATTGGTTAAGAAACCCATAGCCAATTAGAATGCAATGGTCACCAAGATAAAGGAGAATTATCTACCAGAAGACTGACATTGAACTCCATAAGAAAAGATAGAATTTGAAGCAAAAAGACCTAGATGTGCCCTCTTATAAAGAGGAATTCCAAAGGTTGTGTCTTAGATCCAAGTAGTAATAAAAAGAGTCTATCAAGGTAGCAAGGTACTTGGGTGGTATGAAATGGAACATCCAAGAATAAATCAATTTGTGGACACCAACTACAGTTCAGAGGTGTCATCAACTAGCCTTAAGAGTGGAAGAAAACAATAGGAAGAAGGGTGAGTCTAACTTCAAGAATAATAGAGGTAGAGGAAGAGACCAAAGTAGTCAAAGGGGAGGCCATCAAGGTAGAGGAAATGAGCAAAGTAATCAAGGTGCAAACAAATTGATAGAGAATAGTACTAAAAGCACTCCAAGGGGAGGCTATAACAGAGGTAGAGGCAGCCAAGGACCTAGCAAAGGAAGAGGAGGTAGAAGTAACTCATACTTTGCTAGTATGAAGTGTTACAGCTGTGGTCAACTAGGCCACCCAATATGTAGATGTCCTAACAAGCCTACTACATAAAACAATGATAAAAGAATAGGATATGACCATGAAGACACTTCAAGTGTCAAAGCTCCTAAGATTGACCATCTAGATTTAGAGATGGGTGAGAACTTAATGTTTAGAAGGGTATTGATAAGACAACCAAGTAAGGATGAACCCAAGCATAGGAGGGCTTTGTTTAGGATAAGATGCATGATCCTTGGAAAATTTTGTAAGGTGATAGTGGACTCTGGTTCCACTTATAATATCATCTCAGAGGAAGTAGTCAACAAACTCAAGTTGGCCAAAGTACCCCATGTAAATCCCTATAAGGTGACATGGCTCAACAAAGGTCAAAGTGTATTGGTAAAAGAGCATACATGGGTTGAATTCTCCATAGCAAGGTATAAAGATTATCTCTTGTGTGACATCCTACCAATGGTTGCTTGCCATTTTCTGCTAGGAAAGCCTTTGCAATTTGACAATGGGGCAGTATATGATGGGAAGGAGAAATCTATAACATTCAAGAAAGGAGGCAAAACTTTCAAGATTTTGTCTTTCTAGAAGAGGAAGAGCCACAGTCCAAGACTCCTAATGTCATGTTGTGTAGTGGAAAGGAGTTTGTCAGGGATCTCAAGGATGATGAGAAGGAAGGGTATGCTATTGTGATCTGACCTAAGGAGGAAGAGAAACTAGTCAAGGAGCCATTACCATCAGAGATACAAGTATTTCTTGAGAAGTATAAAGACATAGTGAGGGATGGCACTCCTACAACCTTACCTCCTAGAAGGGTAATAAGTCATCAGATAGACTTTATCGCTGGTGCATATTTGCCTAATAAGGCAGCTTACAAGTTAACCCCTGATCAGAATTATGAAGCGGCAAGGCAGGTACAAGAACTCTTGGATCAAGGCTTGATCAAGAAGAGTATAAGCCCATGTGTAGTCCCGATTGTGTTGGCATCCAAGAAGGGAGGAAAATGGAGACTTTGCATAGATTCAAGGGCTATAAACAAAATCACAATAAGGTATAGGTTCCCCATACCTAGGATTGAGGATCTCATGGATTTCCTTGGAGGTGCAATGTATTTTACCAAGTTGGATTTGAAGAGTGGTTATCACCAAATCAGGGTGAAAGAAGGGGATGAATGGAAAATGACATTCAAGACCACATACGGGTTATATGAATGGCTTGTGATGCCATTTGGCCTCACAAATGCTCTGAGAACATTCATGAGGCTCATAAATGAAGTGCTCAAGGACTTCAAAGGGAAGTTTGTAGTTGTATATCTTGACGAAATACTGTTATTTAGCAAGACAAAGGAGGAGCATATCAAGCATGTAGAGCCAGTGTTGCAGAGATTGCATGAAGAGAAGCTAGATATCAATATCGAAAAATGTGAGTTCTTCAAGCCAGAACTAGTATACTTGGGCTTTGTAGTGTCCAAAGGGTCTTTTAAGATGGATCAAGATAAAGTTGCAGCCATCCTAAATTGGCCACCACCTACCACAACCACAGAGGTAAGAAGTTTCCATGGCTTATCCCAGTTTTATAGGAAGTTTATCAGGAACTTTAGTGGTATTTGTGCTCCTTTATTAGATACTATCAAGGGTGGGGTCAAAGCTAAGTTTAGGTGGACCTTAGAAGTAGGAAAAGCCTTTGAGTTGTTGAAGAAACAAGTAGCCACTCAACCTATCCTACAATTCCCTAGTTTTGATAAATTGTTTACTATTGAATGTGATGCAAGTGGGATAGCAGTAGGGGGTCAAATGAGTCAATAAGGCAGGCCAGTGGCCTTCTTTAGTGAGAAATTAAGTGAATCTAAGAAGAAATACTCTTCTTATGACTTAGAACTATATGATTTAGTTCAGTCCCTTAGAAAGTGGAGGCATTATCTATTTCCCAAAGAATTTGTTGTGTTTACTGACAACCAAGCCCTTAGTTACATTAATACTTAGGAGAAACTAAGTAATAGGCATTTGAAATGGATGGAGTATTTACAAGCATTTACCTTTACAATAAAGCACAAGAAAGGGCAGCTTAACAAGGTTGCAAATGCACTAACCAGGAGGTTGCTGACAGTCCAAGAAGTCCAATTGAATAGCATTGGCATTGATAGTTTCAGAGATCACTACAAAGCAGATGAGGACTTTGGGGAAGCATACAAGGTGTGTGTATGTTGATTTTTAGAACTATTTCCATAGAAAGCTCTCAGAGTTTAATTTGTAAAATGGACAGTTATTTAGGGGTATTTAGTTATGTGTGCCAAGAGTCTCTTTGAGAATGAATCTCATATAGGATAAACACAATGGGTGTTTAAGTGGTCACTTTGGTATGAACAAAACCTTGGAGCTTGTGTAAAGGTTCTACCATTGGCCAAACTTGGTAAGAGATGTTACCAAATATGTGGAGCAGTGTGTTGTATGCATGAAATCCAAATGAGGGTTAAGTAATGTAGGTTTATATCAACCTTTATCAGTCCCTAATAGACCATGGGGTTGTATGGGCATAAACTTCATAGTAGGTCTACCCAAAACAAAGCAAGGACGTGACAACATTTATGTATTGGTTGATAGATTTAGCAAGATGGGTCATTTGATACCATGAAAGACTACCAATGATGCTAGCCACATAGCCTATTTTTTCTTTAAGGAGATTGTGAGGATCCATGGTCTTACCCTAAGCATAGTATCAGATAGGGATGTGAAATTCATGAGCCATTTCTGGAAGACATTATGGACTAGATTGGGTACCAATCTTTCTTTTGGTTCAACCTACCACCCTCAGACTGATGGTGAAACTGAGGTTGTAAATAGAGTGTTGGGTAACCTATTGAGGTTCCTAACCAAGGAGTATGGTCAGACTTGGGATGTGGTCATTCCCCAAGCAGAGTATGCATACAATGACAGTAAGAAAAAAATAACAGGGAGAAGCCCCTTTGAGGTAGTTTATGTGATTCACCCAAGAGGTGTGTGTGAGCTTAGGGATCTTGGAGGCATGGACTACAAGAGTGGTCATGCTGAGGACTTCACTCAAACCATGAAGGATATCCAAGAACAGGTCAAGCAGACAATCCAAGATAGTCAACAAAAGATGATGAAAAGAGGAAAGATATTCAGTATGAGGTAGGTGACTATGTGATGGTTCATTTGAACAAATGTCAATTACAGAAGGGTGTCCCTACTAAAGTATAGATGAAGAGGGTGGGAACTTGCAAGATCCTAGCCAAATATGGGGCTAATACTTATAAAGTAGACCCACCCTCAGATTTGAGGATCTCTCCAGCATTCAATGTACAAGACTTGATCCAATTCAAAAGATAGATAGTAGAGAATGGTCAAAGCATTCAAGGGGTCACTGGTGATGTTGAGACTATTGTATTACCTCCAAAACCTCAGTTGGAAGCTGATAGAGTTCTGGATTCAAGAGTCAAGAAGACTACAAGGCACAAGGTGTACATGGAACACCTAATAAAGTGGAAGCATAGGCCTGAATCAGAGGCCTCATGGATTGCAAAAGTAGACTTCAAAAAGGTGGGCATCTCTGAAGATTTGTTGTCCATAGGAGTGACATAACTTTCCTTTGTGGGGGAGTATGGTACAGGAGCACCTAGGTAGGGCTAGAAAGGAACCTAGGGTATCTCTTTTTGTTTTTGGCTTGTAGTGGTCCTAGCCAAACCACTACTGCAATAAGGGGACTAAACAAGTCCTAGTGTGAAGTGTGTGAGTTTAGGATGCCTTAATGGGTCCTTAGTGACCTTATTTTTAAGGTTGTCCACATTAGGCCAAATAGGGTATTTTATGCATTTTGATGTCAAATTGGACAAGCAAGGGACTTGAGGTACTATTTCAATGTTATAACACCTTAGATAAGCATTTGGTTAAATTTGGTGGACTTATGACCAAGTTTGGATAGCAAAAAAAGATGTAAAAGTTGTCAATGTTGTCATTGACAACATTTTTTGCATAATTGCAACTTTGAGAAATTGGTTTCATAACTTTATGAAACCATCGATTTTGTGTCTTCGTCAACTACTTAAGGCTATCCTCAACCTTTTTGAAAGGGTTGGCTTGTTTTTGTAAGTGTGTGTACGGACTGGGTAATAGAAAGAACAATCACAGTTATTATTTTTCTAAGCAATTGGTGTGTTAATGGATTGAATTGAGTAATGTAATCCATGGAAGTGTTATAGTAGGTGTTTTTAAGTTTATTTTTGGTGTTGGATTTCCATTTTGTAAGCTTCTAGTTAGTCTTGTAAATAAAAATTTTTTCTATCCAGTCACTATTCTGAACTAGGCAACTAGTGAAGATGGGGTCATAGATCATCTTCCCACCATGGAATCTACATGGGCCTTTGGGATTATGGAGATGACTCCATGTACATGTTGTACAATGAAGGAGGGGCCCTGCAAAGAATGGGAGCTATTTTTAATGTGATGCCCTAGGTGAGCCAGAGTTGCATGGCTAGGGATCACAAGCAGTTGCAGAGCTAATGGAAGGGATTGAAAGCATTCATTGCTTTAATAAGTGATTATGGAGAGGTAATGTGGTGTGTGGAGGAGCCCCAAATTGAAGGTTAAGTTTGGGTGAGGATTTTAGTGTGCCAAGAACAAGTTCTTTTATGCAGACACACTTAATTCTTAGAAACCCAATTTTTTAGGCATGATTATAGGAGTCACTGTACGGTCACTTTTGGGAAACAAGACCTAGATAATATTTAGTGTCTTGATAAAGGGTGCCTATACCCATTTTTAGTTTCCAAATTGTTAAGGATTTTTACAAGTTATTACAGAAAAAGAGCCTAATTAGGCCTAATGCTTGTAGCCCTATTTTGGGTGAATTTGGCTTTGTTCTTGGAACTCGTTTAGGGTTTCAGTGCAAAAGGAGTTTGTGGACATTGTATTGGATCCAATTAAAAATATAGGAGAATACCTCTCTATATGGAATATTTTTGGATCCATTTGGATTAGTTTTTGAAGAAGGGAAAGAAGAGCACTATGGCTAGGTGTTGAAGCAGTTTGGTTTTCTTGTTGGTGTACTCAAGCTGAAAATGATTGGGATCTTGAGAGAGGGACCCTTGAAGGTTAGGGTTAGTGAAGAACCATACTTAGTATAGAGAATAGGCCTATTGAATACTCTATTTAAGGATAGGGTAGTAGAGCAAGGCTTGTTGTTACACCAATCCAATGCATTCAACCCACTGTAAACCACTTGCAATGCTCTGCAATCCCTAGCCATGCACCACAGGCTCGCCTAGGGCATCATTGAAAAAAATGGAAAACAAGATTTCTAGGGCCCCTCCTTTTGAAAATATATAGTACAAAGAGTCACCTCACCCATTCCAAGAGCTAATGCACTTTTCATGGTGGAATGATGAGCTATGACTCCATTTGCATAGCTTGCCTAGTTCAGACCAACAACAAGGCTTAAAACACAATAATTTACAAAACTAACTAAAACCACTCAAAATAATAATCTAAAACCACACATAACTTCAAAAGGAACTAATCTACATTATTCAATAATCACAGTAAGAAATATAATCCATTAAAACACAAAATGCCTAGAAATTGATGAACTGCAACTGTTTCTTTAATTACACAATCCGTACACAAAATTTCCAAAATAAACCAACCTCTTAAAAAGGTTGAGGAAGGCCTTATATATTTGACCAAATCCCTATCCCATCAGTTTTAGATAGTTAAGAAACCACTTTTCTCAAAAATGCAATCATGCAACAAATATTGTCAATGTTGTCAATGACAACATTGACAACTTTTACAACTTTTTGTGTTTTGCTTCCAAACTTGGTCAAAAGCTCATAAAACTTAACCAAAAACCTATATAAGTTATTTAAACATAAAATAGGTCTTCCAATCACTCCCTTGCCCAATTTAACATCAAAATGCAGAAATACACCCTTTTGTCACCATATTGGCAACATGTACTCAACTTGACAAATGTGGACAAAACCTGCAAAGGAGGTCAATAAGGACCTAATAAGGCCTCCTAATCTAACTCACCACACACTAGGATCCATCTAATCCCATTATTTCACTAGTGGTTTGGCTAGGACCACTACAAGCCAAAAACACATAAGAAGCCCTAGGTTACCTTTTAGCCCTACCTAGGTGCTCTTGCACCAATTAGGTAACTTTGCAACATATTTTCAGAAAACCCTTTTTTTTTTTTTGCAGTGGAAGTGAATTTGTGATTTTTGGTATTTTTTTTGTTTCTGCAGTACCCAGCACGGAAAGGCCTACAATTTCCATGGCTGGGAAAAGAACAAGAATTCTCAAAGGACTTTGAGAGGTAAGGATAGTAGTCACGCTTTTGTCACCATACTGGCAACGTGTACTCAACTAGACAAATGTGGAAAAAACCTACAAAGAAGGTCACTAAGGACCTAATAAGGCCTCCTAATCTAACTCACCACACACTAGGATCCATCTAATCCCATTATTGCACTAGTGGTTTAGCTAGGACCACTACAAGCCAAAAACACATAAGAAGCCCTAGGTTACCTTTTAGCCCTACCTAGGTGTTCCTACACCAATTACGTAACTTTGCAACCTATTTTCAGAAAACCCTTTTTTTGTTTTTTTTACAGTGGAAGTAAATTTGTGGTTTTTGGTGATTTTTTTTGTTTCTGCAGTACCCAGCACAGAAAGGCCTACGATTTCCATGGCAGGGAAAAGAGCAGGAATCTCAAAGGACTTTGAGAGGTAAGGATAGTAGTTCAGGGCCGAGTATACGTGTTGTTTATTTTACTTAGAAAACATTAAAAGTTAACGAACCCCTCTATTTTCCCTGGTTAGAAGCTTCTATTTGAGTATTAGTGATTACAAAATATAACATATTTTTTGGCTCCTACTATAGTGTAAATACATAACATTATCAATGAGTGAGAGACTATTAGCCCAATTGCTCCTCATCCATGAATTTCATCAACCATTCGATCATGTTTATAATTAATAGCAGAACTGGAAGTTTTGATCTTCCATGTTTCTAGGGCAATCATTTAGTGTAGAATCCAAATCTATAGAAAAAGTATAAATTTGTAACTCAAGTTAGCAAATCATTTTGCAAACATACAATTAGACAGAATATGCTAAATTGAAAAGAAACTATATGTATATGCTTCAAAGCTAAAAGAAGTTGATATAAGAAAAATTGGCAATGTTCTGGTGCGAGCTCGTCATTAGCCTTTATAACCTAATGTAGGTGAGACTATATACAACATACATATCTTTAAATTCTCTCTGTGAAGGACGTTACCTGACGTGCTTAATTTCCATAATGTCAGGAAGGCAAAGCAGCCTAAGAAGTTTGATTTCACGTAATATGCACATGGAATCAGACAAATGTTCAAAGATGTTGGGCATCTTATTAATTGCTACTTTCTCTCTAGTATGTGTATCAATTGCAGAGCATACAACTCCATAGCTTCCTTTTCCTATCACTTCTTGAATCTTGTAACGACTAGCTCCTCCATACTCTGTAAATAACTCTGTCTCTGTAGAGCTCTGCAATCAAACACAAAACATAGAGAGATTAGATAATTATGTATAAATATTCAAAAAAATGAACACAATAGTTAACAATGCTTGTCATTTTCCATCTGGCACTTTAAACTAATTTTCTGATATAACAAGGCCAGAAATAGTATGTGTGACACATATTGCAATTACTGGTTTTGTTGGTTTTAATTTTAGAATTGATCTGTAACATGATAAACAAGAAAATAATTGAGTTTTAAGGGCATGTAGTCCATAATATTGTTGTAGGAGTGTCACTGAAGGAAACTCTTGCTAAGCCAAAGTCGCAAATTTTGAACTTGCAGTCCACATTGGCAAGGACATTCTTTGCCTTCGAATCCCAATGAAACACATTTGCTACATGAGTCTTACCCAAAAAAAATAAGTATAGAATATTGTATATTAATCCCAAATTTCAACATCAAACATCTTTGACCAGAGAGCTCGATAGATTTTGAGACAAGAATATGTAGTCAAGTCTCTGTAAGCATATTCACAGACAGAGAAAAGTGGCTTCTTCTCTAGAAAAAAACCTACTAGGTTAATCAATCTCATTGTTGGTGCCAAGCTATAAAGGTCTACAATTAAGTTCGTCAATTATGACCTTAGATACACTCAAATTGTACACTAGTAATTGGAAATCCCTGTAATCTTCTAATAGCATATGTTATATGTTTACAATCATTTTCTAGTAAACAAAATAATTTTAGAATAAGCACTTAACATGATAGTTGTCTCAAATTCTAAATAACTCAACAGTTAGCACAGGGTCACCAAGATTTCACTTGTAAGTTGCCTTGGTTTTGCTTCACTCAAAAATGAACTACCAATATAAAGTAAAATCACCAAAAATTTGAGAGTAGCATATTTCTCAAATGTCAAAGAGGAGAAATCTTTTGTAGATTTGGTGCCAAAAAAATGCTCTCAACTATCTGCAAGAAACTCAAGTTTCCCCAATGAATATACCTCTCTATGCGAAGTAATCTAATTCACAAAGTTCAAAATAATATTAAATTTCTAAGAACTCAAATGGTAGACTAGATACGAATTTGTGAGTTCTTATCAAAATATAAGTCATGCAGTGAACTTTCGGACCATGTAACTACCATCAGGTTTGAAAAATTCTCATAAAAGAATGTAAAAAGAAGAATGCCTAGTCATATGTTATTCAAATTATGTGACAATAAGATAGGTAAGTGAACAAAATCTAAAGGAGGACTCAAAGATGCACTTTCAAATGAAGGTTCTGATTATTTGAAATGGGAGAGTTTGAGGAGTCATTTGAGGTTGCTTTTCGTGAAAATTCTGATATGATATCCAAAGGAGTAAATTCTTGCTTGCATTTGTTGCATTGAAACAACAAGTCCTGAATCATCTCTTCCCCCTATTTCTCATGCTTCAACCAAGCTACATAAATAACCTCCTCATGGACAGTAGTAGCATGTCTCCAGGAAAACCGAAGACTCTACTGCAGTAATTTTGTTTCACCAAGGCCCCTGAAAACTTTAGATTGCAATAAATACAAGTCTGATTTTCAATTTTCTGAAGTAGCTTCAAGCTCTTCATGAATCTGAGCCAACACTTCCACATAATCTATAGGTTTGAAATATGGCTCTATGGGAGGCTCTGCAAGTTTGATCAGTGATGAGCTACATGACAAAGTTTTAGATAAAATAAATATAAAAATATTTTAGAGGCTACCTATGCCAAGGACACAAACTAAAACAATTAGCTCTTTTTTAACATCAGTCACCATTCAACTAGATGGCCTCTGGTGCATTTAACAAACATAGAAACAAGAGCTACATGTGTACATCAGGGAGCACTCCTCTTAAGCACTTCCAATGACTTTTATTTCATTTTATTCCTCTGAAATCAAAAAGATTTATGTTTCCTCTAAAGTTCAAATTTAATGATATCCAGATCAATTACAACATCACACATTATTCAAAGTATTCTTAGTGCGTAGGTTTCAAAATTTTAAATTGAAAATAGCTCTACTATACAAAAAAAACTGTGCGGCCTATTCTCTCCCTCTCCCCCACTCTACCATTAACGGATGGAGCTTCTCTCCCATAGAGTTCACATCAAAATGGAAATATTACAGCTCCTATAAGAACTAGAACCTTCTTGCTGGATACAATCAGATTATGATAAAAACTTGAAATTTAATCTTGAACTAAGTAAGAACTAAATTTTAGATTCCCCTATCTGTCTAAACTCAAAAATTCATTCTCCACGCTGTCTACCATAGACTAAATGTTTTCCATAAATTTTGACTACATAAAGATAAAGGAGCGGGCATACATACTTGTAAAAGTAAGAAGGATCTGTGCAGGTTTTACTAAGCTAAGAAGAGAACAATCCATGACCTGTCCCTTGAATGTATGCGAAATGTGATAGCAAAAACATGGCACGTGAACCGCTTTGCAAATGCCACATACCTACCATAATTTACTACTTTCACCATCCTACTCAAATGGTAAACCCCATAAACTATTAGAACGATGACTTAATTTTCATTTTTGTAGAAATTTATGTTCTTACTAAACAATTTAGATGTATAAAAAATATTTAAAATAATTATGAATTCACTCTTTACTTTATTAATAAGTTATATTTTATTTTTTAACTTTTTAGATTTGATTTTATTTGTCAGATCCAACTTTTAACATTAATATTTTTAATATAATTTTTTAATAATTAATTAATTCAAAGGTTTTAATATATATAT
>MU224186.1:4526048-4540372 GCA_018584345.1 Thuja plicata | reverse complement strand
TAAAAATTAATTATTATTTTAAAATTTGAAATAATTTTTAAAATATCTATAAATACTTTAATCACTTATATTATGATTTTAATCATAATTAAAAATTATTCTATACTATATAATTATCTCAATTATATTAATTAAATAATTTTCTATATTTCTCTCTTTTATCTCTCCCTATTCCTAGGTCAATCATTTAGCCAAGAATCCAACAAAAATATAAGGCCAAAATCTACCACGCTAGGAAAATAAAAAAACTAATCACACTAAAATGGGTTGTACACTTATTAATGCATGAAAATTCAAGTTTCATAACACAGTACGAGCTCATAAAGTATTCGAAAGGAGACTATAATGGCTTGAAGTTGAACAAGGTAAGCAGGTGCATGGAGGAATAATGACAGATGCATATAAGTCAGACAGTTGGCAAATAATAACAGAAATTTAGAGGGTGTATAATTAAGAAAAGTCATGCAAAATGCCACACACCTACTACTACATGGGACACATTGCATTCTCTCCTCTCTGCCAATGTAATTAGCTGATAGGCGAGAAATATTTTCCTGCTAGTCTCACCAAAAATTTGTTTCTGTTGGGTCCCACTGACAAATACTCTATTCTTTAATTTTAAAAACAATGAATTTCAACTTTTACATGAAAAAATTTGCGGTTAACTCCGGAAAAGTCTCCCACAACCTTCTTTTAGGATTATTCTGGGAAACGTGGTGTACATAAATTTTTACAAAAAAATTAATAATTTTTTTTAAAAGAATTGTTTGCTTTAAAAAGTAGTGTTTATAATTTATATTTTTGAAAATATAAGTTTTTTTATGGCCTGATTATATCGAGACAAGTTTGATAAGTGAAACAACTTAAGCATTTTTCCCCCTTGGATGTCTTTGTAGGACCTAAGGTATCAATCTTTCTTATGATTACAAGATTGTACAGGATCGATTTGTTAAATAGACTTTAAAAACTTCCAAGCATTATTTTTCTTTTTGTTACAATTTTATGTCATCACTCAAATTTTTACTCTGTAATGGTTGTAGATGGTAGTATCCGCAATACTACCATAAAAATGTTTGGATTAATGCCTTTTTAATAATCACCAAGTGTTTATAAATGGCTTTTTAACCATCACCAATTCTTTCGTAAAGATTTAAGCTTACGGTATCAAATGAGTACATTGGTTATTTCATTGATTTTCCTAAAGAGATTATATATGCATGACTTGTATTAATAAGATCCATTGTATTACTTTTAGTCTTCTATTTTATTTCCCATTTAGTACAACAACTATGACTAATGAAATCTGCCCTCTTTTACAAGATTATCAAGGACACTGTCATTTGCAAATTCAACAAAAATCACTTACAAAGAATTGAAACAACCAATTGGTCAACAACACAGTACATGGTAACGTACCAACCCCATATTTCCTAGCATTTCTATGCTTTTGTTTTGTCTAAAATATAGTAGTCTATTTAATTTTGCAAAAGTAATTATACTTACTTTTCCATTTCATTCCCCATTTTGTACAACAACTATGACTAATGAAATGTTCCTACTTTTCTAAGATTATAAGGGCCATTGTCATTTACAAATCCAGCAACAAGCACTTATTAAAAACTAAGACATCCAATTAGTCAGTAGCACAGTACATCATAACGTACCAACCACATATTTCCTAGCATTATTTTCTTATGGTTTTGTCTAAAATATAGTAGACTATTTAATTTTACAAAATAATTATACATTGGTCCTTCACTCTTCAAAGATTACTATACTCTGTGGATTATTATATTCAAACATGAAATGGAAATCATAGCATATCGTACACTACATATATAAAAAAACAAATATTCAACTGGTTTTTGTTTTACAAATATTATAGTAACAAAGTTCAATTGCTAATATTGCATGGTAGAATATCAAAGTATAGTAGAAAAACTTGGCAGAAATAAAATACACTAGTACCATCTAATTTATGAATAAGAAGATCTTTCTTTCTGTATGGAGGACCAAAAATGCATATGTCACAAAACATTGGAGGCAACAAACAAAGTCAACATGCAAAGTCCAAAAATTGTAGATGTGGAGAAATACGAAAACAAAAGATAAACTATACAATGCAATATTGATGATGTGCTAAAGAAAGAAGGCCTATATAGAGTAAACACATTTAAATACAATGTCAGAGATTGCTTATTTGACACCTTGCAATTCTTACTTCATGATAGGTATACATCAACTCAACTACGCAGTGGAACTATTGATTACTTCTCGACCTGCCTCAAAAGACTTGAAAGATAAGCAATTGACTCCTACAAAAATGAATTGGATCCCCAAAATTTATATGAGTTACATAAAGTTAAGGACATTGAAACTTATTTACGAATAATGCAACCGTCCGCAAAACCAACAACAACTAGAACTAAAACTGGACTTTGGGGAGATATGTTTTATATTCATTGGATATCCAAGTGGTTAAATCTATAGATATGTGTTTGGTCACCAACAAGAGGGAAAAAGTACTTGCACTTCAACAAATTGTCAAATAGAATCGTACTCACTTCTTTTCCATGATGTTAATCCACTTTGTGGACATTTTGAACCCCTGGTACGATTTCCAATACAATATGCAGAAAACCAACAATAGACAACTTTTGAAGGACTCAAAAAAACTATAACAAATAAACATGACATGCAACTTGTACAAGATTTAAAAATAAAGAAAACTTAACTATTCCCAACAAAATCAAAATACAAATAGACACAGGACATGAAAAAAAACACAACCATCATCACTCAGAAAGCTTAAAAACCTAATTAGAAGGAATAATGACCATGAACCAATGCAGCCAACAATTTCCATTGATAATATAGGAAAAATGCCTACAAGCAATCAACCACAGCAACCAATGCAACAAACAAAGCTGCACAAATCAAATAATATCAAAACCTCCAAAAATTGCAAAAAAAAACAAGTTTTACCTTCGAAAAGGAAAAAAACATTATCACCACAGGAAGTGTTTGAAAAAACAATTGAAGACACACCAAAACACACATGCACTTTTTTCAAACTATTGTGTTTCAAGAAAGACATCAGAATATTCAAAAATGAACAAAAATAAATGTATCAAAAATTGGTCAAATCAACTGAGTATATGTTAACAAATTCTATTTGTCGAAAATGCAATACTGCATTGAAGAATTCAATTCTTCCCAAGTATGTTGCGCCACATAATATAAAAACCATTGATGCATTGCAATATGTACAAATGTTAACACAATTAGAGGAGCGACTCATTTCCCTGTGAATTGCTTTCGCACAAATATGAGAACTAAGATACAAAATATCCCAAAAGGGCCTAACTGGTTCAATTATTAATGTTCTCATTGACACAAACATTGTACAAAGAGATTTGTCTTTATCAATTACAAATACAAAAACAATTGTTGTCTCCCTCAAAAGATGATTGGAATACAAAAATGCCTTCCAAAAAGGCATGATACGTCCACATCTGATCATGCAAGCTATTAAAGAATTGACAAAAACAACATTATACAAAATGCACGATGTGCAATTGAACAAAAATTGGAAACAAGATCTAGAAAACAATAATGAAACTGAAGAAACCAATTAACTCATTACAAATGAAATTGACACAGATAGTGATAGTGAATAAGAACCATGTGAAACTTTGATACATGGATTCACTGAATCTATCAATATACATAAAATTTAGGACAAACTAATTGAAATTCCACTTGCCCAACACCAATATTCTATTGGAATATTTAAAGACAAATATGCAGAAGAAATGAATTTTCCAACACTATTCTTTGGCACTCCACGTGATGATGATATTCTAAAAAACTTTAACTACAAAAAAATTGCACAGTGGGAATTGTCACATTCAAAAAGGCATTTCGCATATCACACAACCAACTTGTTTTTCAAAACAATCAAGATACTCATACAACAAGTACTCTCCACGATGTGGATAAGAATTCAAAAAGGCCAACTAAAAGGAAGAAAGCTATTAGTAAAGGATGTCAAACATAAACCAAATCTAGAAAAAATACTAAAATCAGATATTGGTTATGTCAAATTTAAAAGAATAAGAATATCTCTTGACTACACAACAACTTAAAAAAATGTATTCCCAATGATACGACAACTAGGACCACCAACCTTTGTCCTCACCTTTACTAGTGCTGAACAAAACTGGTTTCCTCTCACAAACACACTCGAACAACTACACGACTCTCACCATTCATTAAAAAAAAAAATCAACATTACCAATCAGACTCATACATACTAGCTCATAAAAAAAGATCCAATAACTTCTGCAAGATACTACAAACATAGGATAAATGCACTTAAAAATTTGATATTTGTAGACCACTCATTCTTTAGAAATGTATTAAACTATTTCTCAGTGACTGAATTCCAAAATCGAAGAAATGAACATGATCATTTCCTCATTTGGGTACAAAATGCACCAATTTATGGCAAGCATAGCAACACAAGCATTGCAGAATTTGTAGACAAGTACATAACATGTGAAATAGAAGATTTAGAACCAAACATAGCCATATTGCATACGCATCATCATACAAAATAATGCAAAAAATCAAAAAAAGGTCACTGTAGATACAATTTCCCATTCCCACCAATTAACAAAACTGCAATACTAGAACCATTACTAGAAACAAGCGAAACTATAGGTTCAATCGCCAATAAAATTCTTTCTACACTTCAAAAATCAAGCTATCATAATACATTTACATTCCAAAATTTCTTAAATGTAATGGGAATAAATGAAGATGAAAACATTATGGCTTTAAGATCAACAATCAATAGACCCACCCTTTATCTCCAAAGAAAACCTTCACAGATATCGAACAATACCTTTGCCAAGAAAATCCCCCAACTTTGGAAAGAAAATATAGATGCACAATTTGTTCTTAACGCATATGCTGCAGCAATGTATTGTAGCTCCTACATGGCTAAAGTCGATAAGTCAATGACAAATGCTTTTAAGAGAATATGCAAAGAGCATCAAAAAGACAATATAGATGCACTAAAAAATGATATCAAAACTGGGGAATGTTGAGAGGAAGCTCCTGCAGTAATATGATGAACATGCATGGATTAACAGAAACATAGAGCAATAGCAAAACTCAGAGTGAATCTATTGATCGTGGGCCACTTCGAGGGGGTAACCTCCTTTGAGCAAGCTCAATACAATAAATTCATTGGTACCATTCAAAGGCCTCAACACATACTTATATACTAAGTACAATCTAGAAAAGTATTACTACCTATGCATGTGGGATAATAAAATATACTCACACGACGAATTACAAAGCATATGCATCCAACAACACTATACTAACAAAATAAACAGAAGGAACACATAGGTTCCTAACATCCCCTCTCTCTTAGAAAAAATATTTTTCCTCAAAGCTTAAGGTGTGGAAATTGTTGTTGAATCTGAAGAAGGGGTTCCCATGTAGCATCCTCTAGTTGCATTCTATGCCACTAAATCAAGACCTCAGAGATGGAGCGAGAGCGAAGCTGACGAGTGCGCCGGTCAAGGATTGCCTCAAGCTCCAAGATAATGGATCCTTCCTTATCCATTTTAGGGAGAGAAGTTGTTGCTCTGACATTGGTACCAAGAACTTGCTTGAGACAAGAAATGTGAAATACTGGATGAATGTGGGAAGAAGTAGGAAGTTCCAGTTTGTAAGCAATTGAACCAATCTTGTGCAGAACCTTATATGGCCCATAAAATTTTGGGGCCATTTGATGACACCCTTTAAGCTTTAGGGAGGATTTCTTGTATGGCTATAGACAAAGAAAAACCATATCCCCAACTTGAAATGAGCGCTCAGAACAGTGTTGATCTGCCTACTGTTTCATTCAATTTCGGGCCATGTGAAGATTATCTTGTAAGGTGCGAAGAATCTAATACCTGGTGTGGAGAACTGTGTCAATTCCCTGGACTGGTGAGCTTCTGGGAGTGTAGGGAAGGAGCACTGGAGGTGCCTGACCATAGACTGATTCATATGGAGTCATTTTAGATGCAATGTGGTAAGAGGTATTGTACCACCATTCCGCTAGAGGAAGCCACTTGGCCCATTGATGTTGTTGTTCGGAAGTGAAGTAGTGAAGATAAGTTTCCAAGCATTTGTTGACAATTTTAGTCTAACCATCAATTTTTGGGTGATAACCCAAACTCATATTCAGTTTGGTTCCAGTTTGCTAAAATAGTTTAGTCCAAAAATGACTGGTAAAAGTTGCATCGTGATCTGAGACAATGGAAGAAGGGAGGCCATGAAGACGGAAGATATGGTCCATGAATATTTGTGCCACTAAGGAGGTAGTATAGGGGTGGCTAAGGGCACAAAAATGACTATATTTGCAGAGACAATCAACGACAACCAAGATCATTGTCTTGCCACCTAATTTAGGAAGCCCTTCAATGAAATCCATAGAAATATCAATCCAAATCCGTGTAGGGATGGGCAAGGGTTCCAGCAATCCAGGAAGGCGGGTCATTTCACCCTTGTGGAATTGGCAGGTATCACATTCAACCACCTTTTGTTGAATCATCTACTTCATTCCTTTCCAAAATAAGTTCCGCCATGTCCTCTCATAAGTTTTGAGGAATCTAGAGTGCCCTGCCGAAGGAGAGGCATGGAGTTCATAAAAGACAGCCTGTTGCAGATCTGGATTCTGAGGAAGCACTATACGGCCCTTTTATCAGAGAGAAGCACCATCCCAAGAGTAATATAGTACAATAGAAGGATTATTGGCCAACTGGTAAATTATTTGAGACAAGCAAGAGTCACTAACATAGCCCTACTAGACAGATTCTAACCAATTGGGAATTGGCATAGAAATAGCTTAAAGGGAAGCTTGATCATCAAATGTGCAAGAAAGAGCGTCTGCCACAATATTTTCCTTACCCTTCTTGTAGGTTATCTCATAATAATACCCCATGAGTTTGTTGAACCATTTTTGTTGTGCAGGGGAGGATACTCGTTGTTCTAGGAAGTATTTCAGACTTTGGTGATCGGTCTTGATGCAAAAAAGACTCCCTAGGAGGTATGGCCGCCATTTCTGTACAAAATGCAAAATAGCCATCATTTCTTTTTCATAAGTAGATAGGGATAAATTCTTACCAGAAAGGGCTTTGCTAGTGAATGTAATAGGATGATCATCTTGAAGGAGAACAACACCCAGTCCATTGCCGCAAGCATCACTGTCAATAGTGAAGGGCTTGGAAAAATCTGGCATAGCGAGAACAGGTGTACTGCACATAGCTTGTTTTAGTTGTTCAAACTCATTCTCAATAACATGGGTCCAAGTAAAAGCATCCTTTTTTAACATAGCTATCAATGGTGCTGCAATCTTCCCCTAATTCTTAACAAACTTGCGGTAATAGCCAGTCAGCCCCAAAAAACCTCGAAGGCTCTTGAGAGTTTGAGGATGCGGCCAATTTTTCATGGCATCTACTTTTGTAGGATCCACCTAAACCCCTTAGTGTGAAACAATATGCCCGAGATACTCCACTTTCTCCTAGCCAAACACACATTTAGACTGTTTCACACAGAGTTGATGATCAGAGAGAAGTTGCATTATGAGCTCCAGATGATGGAGATGCTCAGCCTAGGTTTTTGTATATATGGGGATATCATCGAAGAGGACTAGAATGAATTTTTGGAGGTATGGCCGAAATATTTTATTCATCACTGCCTAAAATGTTGAAGGAGCATTAGTGAGGCCAAAGGGCATGAATAAAAATTCATAGTGACCATCATGTGTGCGGAAGGTTGTTTTAGGGATATCCTCCTCATTAACCCTAACCCTAATTTGCCTAGAATGAAGATCCAACTTGCAGAAAAAATGAGCGCCATGAAGCTCATCAAGAAGTTCATCAACAACTGAAATGGGAAACTTATCCTTTACAGTGAGATGATTAATTGCATGGAAATCAATGCAGAGTTGCTAGGACCCATCTTTTTTCCGGACAAGCAAAATTAGAGAAGAAAAGGAACTAGTACTAGGGTGAATAATACCTTTCTTCAGTAAGTCACGAACAAGCATCTCAATCTCGGTCTTCTAATGAAATGGATAGCGGTAGGGCCTGATGTTGGGTGGAACGCTGCTAGGAAGGAGATAAAAATAGTGGTCCTCTGGGCGAGAAGGGGGCAATCCCACAGGTTTAGCAAATACACCTGAATACTTATCCAAAAAAATTTATAGCTCTACAGGAGTACTAGAGACCATTGATGGCTGCATCTGAATGGAATGGAGCTGAGCGATGACACCATGTGAATTCTTCTTAAGAATCTTTTCCAGATGATGTCAACTGATGATGCTGAGAGACCCTAGTTGTAAGCCTTTCAAAGTGTGTTGTTTCTGATTGGCTGAAAACTGCATCCAAAGTTTAGCAAAATCCCATAGAATGGGGCCAAGAGTGCATAACCATTGGGTGCCCAAAACCACATCACATCCACCTAAGGGAAAGGAAAACATTTTAGAGCGCAGGTTATAATCTCCAATAGAGAGACACACATTGTGACATTTCCCTTTGCAAGGTAAAGTGCCCCCATTGGCAATCATGACTTCAAAGCTAGAGCAGGGATGGACAAAGAAATTAGCCTATTTGGCTATTTGGGGGTCAATGAAGTTATGAGTGCTACCAGAATCAATGAGTATAGTAAGATGGATCTTCTTGAAGAAACCTTGGACCCGCATGGTTTGTGGGGTAGTGACTCCTGCCAAGGCATGGACAGATATCTCTGGTTGGGCTTCTGGCGAAGGAGGTTTAGGTTGTTGAGGCTCAACCTCGTCATCTACTATTTTTTGAGCATCTACATACTTTTCTAGTTCAGGTGGAGAATCCACATCCAAGAGATAGAGCTTTTTTTGAACACATCTATGGCCCTGGGACCATTTCTCATCACAATTATAACAAAGCCCTTTTTCTCATCGGGCACGCATCTCTATTTCAGACAAGTGCTTGATAGGAGTAGTTCTGGGAGCTGGCATGACTTGAGGGTGTGGAGAACCCATATTTATGAATAGAACAAAATTGGATCTAGAAAATTGTAGAGCACTAATCTTGTCCTCTGCTAACTTTTCCAACCCAAGGGCTTCCATCATTGTAGTGGGCTGAAACATTTTTACTTCAAATCAAAGTGCATCCTTCAGACCACTGACAAAACAACTACGGAAGAATTCATCAGACAATATTCCCTCTGTGTGATTAGCTAATTTTTCAAACTCTGTCTGGTATTCTCTGACAGTGCCTGTTTGGCAAAGTTTAGTGAGTGCTCCTGTGAAGTCATCAAAAGCACTAGGGCCAAAGTGCTCCAAAAGGAGTGTGCACAATTATGTCCATGTTGGGTCTACATTAGCCTTGATGTACCAACAGAACCATTGAAGAGCTTCATGTTCCAAATGAAAAGATGCAAGCGGGACTTTGTTGTTATCCAGAGTATTATGCAGGCTGAAATACTACTCTGTCCTGTAAATCCATCCACTCCAATCAGCACCATCGAAGAGAGGAAAATCAAGCTTCAGTCCACAAAAATTTCAAGAAGAGAACCCAGCGTCTCTAGAATGGTTTCGGTTCATGGATGAATGCTGAAGAGTGAGACCAAGAAATTTTTCATACATATCTTGAAGTTTGGTCTTGAGGGATGCAAGTTCCTCCTCCATGATTTTTTCTCTTGTGCGTGTGACAACCATATAGCAGATTTATTTTTTCTGGAAATGGGTAGAACAATAGAAACAAAAACTTTTTCAGTTAGGGAAAACTTGGATTTGGAAAAAACTTAGATGGTAAATGGGTGTTTGACGAGTGGTTGGACACTTTCTGATGAAAAGAGAAAAATAAAAATGAGGGTTTCAGGGGTGGGGAGGCAGAATGGGACTAGCAGTCCAAGAGGGACAAAGGAGTAGAAGTTGGAAATGAACCTTGTGGCCAGATTTGGTGGCAATTGGCTGAGAAGAAAAAAAGTTAGGGCAAACCCTATAATTAGATAAATGGGGGATTTAGGGCTTTGATATGTAGAAGTTGGGGTAGGGTCTTCAAGGAAGGAAGTATGTGGAATGATATTTTGTGGGTTCTGAGGAACTTTGAGAGGAAACGAGAAGCAAGGAAGGAAGCTATGGGAAAATCACTCAGATACTAACAAGTGAAATTACGTACCAGAATAACAAGAATTTCTATAAATTGAAATGCACCTAGATGCAAGAAAAATGAACCTGAAGGCCATGACAAAAATTATTTTTGACAGAATTTCCACCCAGTGAGCCCAAGAAAGTGCTCTGATACCATATGAGAGGAACCTCCTGCATTAATATGATGAACATGCACAAATTAATAGAAATATAGAGCAACAACAGAACTTAGAGTGAATCTATTGATTGCGGGCCACTTCGAGGGGGTAAACTCCTTTGAGAAAGCTCAATACAATAAATTTGTCGGTACCATTCAAAGGCCTCAACACACACTTATATACTAAGTACAATCTAGAAAAGTATTACTACCTATGCATGTGGGATAATGAAATATACTCATGGGATGACTTACAAAGCATATGCGCCCAACAGCACTATACTAACAAAATGAACAGAAGGAACACACAGGTTCCTAACAAATGCATTATTAAAACTGCAACAAATGTCATCTCAACAAGCCGCTCATCTTTCTCTTTCACTCCCACCAAATTATAGCTCTAGAAAATGCATATTTATTGATACCAAATCAAAGAACGACCGTACATTTATATTGAAACCTGTCAAAGAATTAAACAAAGAAGAAGATGACTCAAAAAATGTAATGTGCAAGTCTCTAATGAACTACTACTTAAAACACCCACAAAATATTTGACACACGTGTCTTGCAGAATTTGCCTCCAAGTATTAAAAACATGGAAGTCAACTCCAACCAAAAAGTAAACAAAAATTTATATGATTTGTTAACTTCAACAAATATTTGGACTTAGAGAATCATTGTAGAGAGAAATTATGACTGTACATGCCATTTATAATAAGCGAAGCCACATTGAAACATAATTTTGACTCTTGGGAAAAATCCTTTTTGCACAATGAAAACATAATCCAGATCAATCATGCATATTTTTTCTACAACACGAACACTACATGGGGTGACATTGACAAAGCAATTGATGAAGTAAACAAAAATGATGGGGACATTGAGAACATGTGCTTCACAACCACAATAAGAAAACAAGAAGACCAATATGACATTCAACAAGATATACAAGCCACGCTCCGTACGACCATAAATAGAAAACCTCTAAAAGGATTTGAAATTGCATGACATCCAAAAATAATGGACAACAATGACTATTACAAATTGAGAAGAATGCTAAATAAAGAACAACAAGCAATAGTCAAGGACATTGTTATCAAAAATTTATAAAGACCTAAAAACTCTATTGCATTTGTTCTTGACAAGAGGAGCCGAGACTGGAAAGACATTCACTGCAGAAGCCATTTGCGAAGCCCTTATTCACATTTACAACAATAACATTGAGAATGATCCAGATAAACCTAAAGGCCTATTAACAACATACACTGCAAAAGCATCCTACAACATTGGTGGAACAACATTGCATTCAACCTTTCATATACCTTTCAACAAATCAGAATTTGTCCCACTCAACATAGAAACACTTGATACAATGTCAAAGAACTACAACCAATTATATGTACTCCTCATTGACGAGATCTCATTAGTAGGTTCAACATTTCTGCTCCACATTGACAAATGATTGCATGATATAATGCAATTTCCTACTATGCACTTTGGTAACCTTGATATATTTTTTTGCGGGGACTTATATCAAGCTCTCCCTGTACTTGGCTCAGTTGTATTTGACAACAAACCAAAATCAACAGAATTAATGCCTCACACTTTTTGGACAAACAATATAAAGTGCTACTCACTGACAATGACAATGCGACAAAAGGATGAAAAATTCATCTCTATTCTCAATACAATATTACTAGGCATACAAAAATTCAATGATATTGAGTACCTCAATCAAAATTGTTTACGTCCACCACCCATTGACCCAACATTTCCATACCTATTTTATAGGAGAAAGGATGTTGATGTACGCAACAATAATATGCTATATATAGTTCCTGGAAACCTCATTATATTAGATGTAATTGACCATGAAGACAACAACTACAATGCAACCCGACTATAGAACCATGTAAAAACTCTCCCAACTCAAATAGCACTAAAACTAAACATTCTTTTTGATATTTTTGGAGGCAACTACAATACAGAAGATGGCATCATAAATGGATTAGATGGAATATTCAAGGCATATACCACACAAAAATATCTCGATATAGTTTGCATAAAATTTAATGACCCCAAAATTGGCCAGAAACAAAGAAATAAACTAGCTCAATACTATAATCAAGCCATTGAGAGAGATTGGGTTCTCATTCTTTGAATTGCTAGGCCCATTCCAAAAGTATTCCCTAGCAGCAAAATTAGAATTAGAAAACAATTTCTAATACAAATGGCATGCGCACATACAATACATCGATCACAAGGGCTCACAATGGCAAGGCTCGCATTTGATCCAACTACCATTACACAACATGGGTTAACATATACATCACTTTCATGAACAAGATTAGTTGAATCACTTTTCCTATTGAAACCTTTTATTTTGCGAACATTTGAAAGTTAAACAAAAAATCATCCACGAGATGTCTTGACTTCAATCAGATGCACAAAGGCAACTTGAAAATCAGACAACCTGCTCAAATCATGCATCACACATACTATTGTGCACATTAAACACTCATAGCTTTAATGCACACAAACATGATATTATAAATGACCACGATGTAATTTCCACTGACATCTTAGGCTTGCAAGAGGTGAACTTTCTTCCACCTGACATAAATGTCCTTCTCCAAAAATACAATGCCTATAAAATGTATCATGTACATGGAATCACAACTCTTGCAACAAAAAATTTATCTGTCTTCAATACAAAGCAACATAGAACAACAAATGTTGAAGCCATCACATTAACACTACGTCACCATACCAATGACCTCAACATCTCTAATATTTATGCACGACCCATTGCTTCCATACAAGAAATCATGACCATTGTGACTGAAATAGTCACATACATCACTACAAAAAAAGATCTTTTCATTATAGGCGATTTTAATATTGACATGTCCAAAGAAAACACAAACACAAGACTCATTAAACATATGCAACAATACAACATACATTTCATCTTGAACAAAACACATACAAAAAATAGACCACTAATTGACCATGTCTGGACAAACTCAGTGAAAAATATATGCTCCATTTATAAAATAGAAGCATATTGGACAGACCACCTTGCAAATTTTATAAACATTGAATGTTCCCAATAAAATATTCCAACTTGAAACCTGTTGGTGCTCAAATCAACAGATTGGATTTCCTATGGACTTGTCAATCCAATGGTTGGAAACCCAAGTGATTTGGCCAACTAAAAAGTCACAACCAAGGCAAGGTTGGAACTTCTGCAATTTTGGCTATGCAAAACCAAGGTTGGTAGGCCTATACCTTGACTTATCCTTCAAGTTACAAGGTTTTTTATAGCAGAAAAGTAACACTTCAACCTTCTCTCTCAAGTATGGAAAAGCACTTGAAATAAATAACTGAAAGCAATATATCATGAACTGTAAACTGAAATACTTTAAGTAGTTGAAAGAATGTTTAGTAAATGTGTATGTAATTTGAAATGAACAGATAGATAAGATATCACAAAACTATAAACAATGAACTCAATAACTATAATCCAAATAATGATTAGACCAGTTTCTTATTCTACCATGGGCAATAGAGTCAAGATCATTCCAATCTTATGTTCAACCTCAGAGATAGTTTTACAAGAAAACTTATCACTTCAAAGGTGTTATGGAATGTACATGCAACCTAAAACAAATTCACAGATATTTCAAAAGGGTAATACTTCTCAGATGACAGACCAATTAACCAAGGCCTCAATCAACAGAATTTAACCATGCAAAATGAGAAAACCAATTGAAAATATAGAATATGAATCAAATCGGGAAGCATGCACATCTAACTATCACTTTGAAGAAGTTCTATTTGTTTATCTGAGGGACTAATTGTAAAATGATAATGAAACTATTACACATGTGAAAGAAAAAGGACTTATCTTTATTGATTTTGAAAAAATAGTACATCCATGTCCATGTTATACTTGTTGATTAAAAA
>MU224186.1:4509347-4525754 GCA_018584345.1 Thuja plicata | reverse complement strand
GTTTAAGGTGAAAAGACACAACCCTTCTTACAAATTATTTTGAAAAAACAAATAACTAACTAAAAAATAACTACCTAACTTTCGGATTTGGCTTTGGTTGACAATCCAAAACTCCTTTTGAAAAGATAATATTTCTTCTAGACATAGGAAATTTGATTTTCCGAACTGGGTCATTTTTAGATTTTTAAAATTCAACAATCTGCAACCTCTATTGGCATCATCTTTGTAGAGGGTCTAAATTCTAGAATTTTCTGAAGGCTTCAATTAGTTAGTTCTATTTATTTGTGTCATAAAGCTTCCTTCCCTTGATTTTTTAGTATGGAGAAACTTTCTTCTTAATAACCGATTGGGACTTCTAAATTCTCAAAATTTAGGGTACCACCAGTTGCTCTTTCTGGGGATGTATGCTCCTTGTGAGCATAGTGAAATTCCAACTATCTCTGGAGGAGCAGACCAAGTATCCACACTTAATCTGATGCAAAGTGAAATTGGGTGGCCCCGGGCCCCCAAAAAAATGAACACTACTTCTTTCCTCTATCAAACACATAATTTTAATCATAAAATACTTTGGATCTCCCAAATACGATGCCACCACTCTCATGGACAACATTCATTGCTTTATTAACACGTTTTGACTTTTGTTTACCATTAGAAAAGTCAGCAGGTCCACTGTAGTCCTTGCTAAATAGAAGATCCCCATGCATTTGATCAACCCTACAAGTAACTGGATTAATCTCTTCTGCTTGGATTCCTTTACATACACAATCTTCTCTATACTCAATATGTTGTTTCTTTTCACAAAAAGGATTTGGAGATAACTCGCATTCAGGAACTTGCTTATTATCAAGAATTTGATCAGATAGGATACTTGGATAATTTTCAGAACTAATCTTCAACACATTCTCCTCATTAAGTTTGTTTGATTCCATCTCATCTTCACATGTTTGATACAACGTCTTCTCATAGGATGAAATAATACATGTCTCACTTTCTGAATACACTTCCCCATACATATTTTGAGTTTCATCATCTTCAAAATGATCACTAGGCTCACTATCTTTATTGTGTGTGTGAAATAGTGCACCTATTATCTGTGACACAACACTTCAATAGATCATTATATTAGTAGAAAAGCATAAAAAACAAGGGTTTCAAGCTAAACACTAAAATCGATCTATTGCTTCCTATCTAGGAGTTTGAAGAATGCCATAATCGTGTCCTCAGATTATGCACAAATCAGTGACATATACAACCTAAGAATGGAATATTTGAATAAAAAAAATCTAAATGCTCACTAAACATGTATATTAACTCTAAAAAGAATGATAATAACAATGCATAAATATCAAAACTACTATGCAATATGAATTTTCAATTAATCTAAATAGCATAACAATACTTTCAATCCTAAGATTAAAGGCCATTTGAGCTCAAAAACTCATTCTATTTATAGAACAAATGAGGAGAGAGAGGGGGACAATGTTCATTAATGGAGGTGTAAAAACCCATTAATGAGGTGCAAGAGGCATTAAATACCAAAGGCATTCACAAGGCATGGGCTTGAGGAATCTAAATTAATAATGCATTAATGGGAGCATTTAAGACGCATGGTAAGGGTGTAAGAAGCAAGCTTGAAAAGGTGGACTTAGAGAGAGTCAAGCTTGAGAAAATTGACTTTCTCAAGTGGGTGGGATTCCTAATCACAAATTTAGGAATGTGACATCATTAGGAAGTGGGTTAGAATAGGTTTAAGATTAGGATTAGACTTACCATAGGGGGAATAGGTTGGGATGGGTTTGAATCCATAGTTAAAGTGGTTGAGATAGGTTAGGCTAGGGTTTAGGGGAATATTAATGAAATGAATTATATTAAATATATTCATTAAAAAATAGGAATATTAATTATTTAATCTTTTAATTGCTTTAGATAATTAATTAGGACTATAGCCAATTAATTAGATTAATTTAGGCTAGAAGATAGGTTTTTTGCAAGTGATTAGATATAATGAGGATTTATTTAATTCCTTTTAAATTAATTACCTTAGCCAGGTATTGATTTGAATTGAAATTGGTTTGATTTGATTAACTAAGATGATTAATAAAGCTAAGTGAATAAATCACTTAGGAGATTAAATCTGGTTTAAATGAATTATGCCAGCCGATTGAAGAGTTGTCTGGAAATAATTGGGGGTATGATCACACTTAGGAAAAATAGGGTCTATGGTTAGAGAAGAAAAAATCTAGGTGGTTACATTTCTCCTCTTTGAATAGATGTGTGAGTAGTGCATTGATTCAAAGAAATTTTTTGATTTTTTTTTTTGACTTCAGAAAGTTTGAGAATTTCGCTCATGATCGAACAAAATGCCTGATGAGATCAGTCTTGCACTTGATAGAACTAAACTGACCCAGTAGAATTGAATTTGAACTTTGTTGTCATCCAAAGGTCAATAAAAGATCTTAAAGATACCAATTCTAAACTTGGTTGTCATCCAAATATTGATAATACTGATTCTGAACTTGGTTGTCATCCAAAAAACAGTATGAAGCTGCCAGGAGCTTAGTAAGAATCATTTTTTCAAAAATGAGGGAACACAAGATATCCAGCTTATGAGAACGAAAGCTTCCTATCCAACAGTTATGACTTAGTCAAGGAAACTGTCATGTCCCTAGTTGTTTGATAACGAAGTCATTTTTAATGTTGTTTCGAGCAAAAATTTGATTGATGATAGTGTGATCATGCCCCCTCGGGAACGAAATTGAAGGAAAGAAATAAAATCCCTCTTTGGAAATGATGTATCACTTGTAGTAACGGGTAGGGCAAGAAAGAATGGTTTAGAAGAAGTGAAGAAACGGGGGTGTGTTTTTGAGAAAACACATGTTTTACCAAGTTAATCACGTTTAAAAGATGAATTTGATTTCGTTCTCAATGGATCAAAGATTTCAGGAATCATTGATAATGTATTTAACTTGGGTTTTGAATGAATTAAAAATAGAAATGATTTTGAGCTCAAGTCCTTATGCTTTTGCTTCTTTCAAAAATGCATCATGGAATCTCTAAATGCGGCTACATGCAACTCTTAGGACTTGTCACTGATTTGGAAATATTGTATCATTTTTATCATCATTGGCCACTTTTGGAACAGATACCACCTGATAGTACAACAATCACTAATACCCACTGATATTAAATGAAAGTATGAATACTATTTTTATTGGATGAAATGTCAGAAATAGAATTAGGCATCAAGGCATAGAAGCTAGGACAACAAATTAGTCACCTTCCTTTTACTATATCAGATTCTATATAAGGTAAGATATTGAATTCGCAATGACCTTGAAAATTCATATCCTTGGGTACATTATGCTTCATATACTTTAGCGAGAATCTGAGTTCAGAAAATAGACAAGGAAATTGTTTCAACCTCACCAAAGTTTACACATAACAAAGATTTAGATATATGCGGCTATCCACTCATGTTGGCAGCTCTTACCATAAACATCTAAGTCAGGTGAAATTTATAGGATAATTTGGAACAATCACCATACGTAAAAAACCAAGAAAACGTTATGTCCCCTTGTCCTTGTGACTCTTTGTCTTTGCATAGACGTCATGGAGTAACTCGAAAGACATAACAACTATTAATTGAGAATCAATCAAAGAAAACTCATAACTACTTAGACGCACCTAGTAAAAACATCATCAGTGCATAAAAGAGTCATAATCAAACCAAGATCAAACTATGTTTAAGTAGTATTGAGAAATACTATTGATTCATTTTTCAAGTGCAGTATAGATTCATCAATCAAAAAGTTGGAATTCAAGCAAATATGTGTTCCATATCTGTGTGGAACCATCGTTCTGGTTTGCCATCCAATGTAGGGCTTAGGAACACCATTAGTGCAATGTTTGTGTCATCCTTGTTTTGTGAAAGTGGTAGTTTGGGGAAAGCATCGAGAAGAATTGTATCATGAGACAAACCATCCTATGACGACCTAGTAGATGCAACCTATCACATTGGAAAACATGCCCCCAGTACAAAATGACTTGACCCTAAGATAGAAATACAAACAAATCCAAAGCAAGGATAAGATTTTTGTAAGGAAACAAAGTCAAATTTAGCACAGGTGTAATTGCGAAGGCTTAGTATCGGCAATGTATTGATAGATAGAGAATAGAATACAAGTGACACCTGATTGCTAGGTTTTTACCACTTGGCAAAACTTTTATTCTTTTTGCTACCAAGATGCTTGTGTTACCAAGTTTTCATCAAGGCACTTTTCTCTTTTTCAATTTTTTTGCTATTTTGAATGTTTTTGTAGTATCAAGGTGTCTGTTTGCCAGGTTTTCACCAAGGATACCTTTCTTCAAGACTTTTTTCATTATTTTTGGATTTCTTCAAGATCAATTTTCTGATGTTTTTTGTATTTTCTGAGTTTTCCACGATACAGGCTCTGCTAGCCGCACATTAAGCGTAGAACAGCTTTAGATGTAGAGTATTGATAGGATCTGAAAGGACATCTCCTTCAAGTGTAGCTATTTGATAGGCTCTAGTCCCAAAAGTAGCAGTGATAACATAAGGTCCCAACTAGTTAGGTTCAAATTTTCCTTTTTATTCTCGGTTAGGCTGGTTTTTAGGATTCTCCTTTAGGACGAGATCCCCCACTTGAAATTATCATGGTTTGACCTTTTTATTGTACCCTTTAGACATGTGTGCTTGGTACACCTTTAGATGATTGAACGCTTGTTGCCTGCACTCATCAAGTAGGTCTAAAGAATTCACCCGATCAATGCGGTATTTCTCATCAGTAACAAGACCTTGTAAAGATACCCACAAAGATGGGATTTCAACCTCAATAGGTAGTACTACTTTAGCGCCATAGACTAGAGAAAATGGTGTGGCTCCTATTGGTGTTCTGATGCTTGCTATGTAGGCCCATAGTGCCAAATTTAGTTGTAAATGCCAGTCTCTGCAGACTTACTCACAGTTCTGTGTAGGATTTTGAGAATATTCTTATTAGATACCTCAGCTTGTACATTACCTTGAGGATAATAGATTGAGGAGCAATGTTGAGTAATGTGGAATTGCTCACAAAGGTCATCAATGTCTTGGTTTTTAAATTGGCCCCAATTGTCTGTTACAATTGAAGAGGGTATCCCATATCTATAAATAATATAGTTCAATATGAACATAGCCACATGTTTGCCAGTGGCTTTGATTAGCAGCATGACCTTGACCCACTTCGTGAAATGCTCAGTGGCCATAATGATGAGCTTGTGTCCATTTGAAGAGATAGGATATATTTGTCCAACCAAGTCAAAGGCCCACTGCTGAAATGGCCAATGTGTTATGAAAGATATGAGTTCTCTGGCAGGAGCATGGATGATATTTCCATGTGTTTGGCATTTATGACATGTTTTGGAAAATTGAATAGCATCTCTTGCCATGGTGGGCCAGTAATAGCCTACTCTGAGCAGTTTCTTTGCTAGTGAAAAGTTGTTTGAATGTAATCCACATACACCTTCGTAGACTTCTTTTAATGTGCAGTCTAACTCTTCATGTTCTAAACATCTGAGAAGTGTACCATTGAGACCTCATCCATATAAATTATTAGTAATGAGGACATAACTCAATGTTATCCTAATCAAGGTTCTTTTTTCATTTTGGGATAAATCATTGGGAATAGTTTGGTCAGTGAGGTAGGCAATGATTTTAGCATACCGAAATTGGTCTTGGGTGTTCAAAGCACAAATTACTTGGTATTCAGGGGTATCAAAGGATGGATAGGATAATTCTTCCACCAAGAAGTCATAGTGGAATTGATGCTCCTCCAGTTGTAACATGGATGCTAATGTAGCCATAGCATTTGCAACTTTGTTCTCTATTTTGGATATCTATTGGAATGTGATGAAGACAAAGTACTTCTTTAGGTCATCAACCAGTTGTTTGTAGGGTGTCAACTTCTCATATTTTGTCTGATAATCTCCATTGAATTGATTGATAATGATTTGGGAGTCACCATACACATGTAACTCTACAATCTTTGACTCCATAGCAAGTTTAAGATCATTTACCAATGCTCCATATTCAGAGATGTTATTTGTGCATGGAAACATCAATTTGTATCTTGTAGCCTTGAGGAGTTATGAATAGAACCCCTTCTCCAGAGCCTTATTGTGTGAAGGAACCATCAAAGTACATCTTCCATGGGTGCTCAGTAAGATGCATAATTATTTCATCTGGGAATTCAATTCTTAAAGTTTCATCATCTTGAAGTGGTGAATCAGCTAGTTGATCTGCAAGGACTTGTCCTTTAATAGCTCATCGGTCCACATATTCAATGTCAAATTCACTTAGATTCAGGACCCATTTTTCCAAACATCCTATTAATGCTATTTTTCTTAGGAGTTACTTCAAAGGATCTATCTTTGCAATGAGCCTTACTTTATGTGCTAGCATGTAATGTCTCAATTTTTGTGATGCAAAGAAAATGTCTAAGCATGCTTTCTCAATAATGTTGTAATTGAGTTCATAGGAGACTAGTGTTCTACTGATGTAGTAGATTGCTCTTTGTTTCTTAGTTTCATCCTCTTGTGCCAGTGATACTCCTAGTGATGTGGCTGTAGCTAAAATATATAGGAGTAATGGCTTTCCATGAATGGGCACCATAAGAATAGGAGTAGCCAGGTACCCTTTTAATTCTCTAAAGTTGGCTTCACAATGTTCATCCCATTTGAAGGTGACTCCTTTGTGTAGTAATTTGGTAAAGGGTTGCGCTCTATCTGCAAGTTGTGACATGAACCTCCTGATTGATTGAAGTCTCCCTTGTAATGTCCTCATTTGACTAATGTTGCATGGAGGAGTCATCTTCAGTATAGCTTTGACTTTTGTTGGGTCTAACTCAATTCCTTTTGCTGAGACAATAAACCCTAGGAGCTTTCCGAATTGGACCCCAAAGGCACATTTCTTTGGATTGAGCCGGAGTTGAAATTGCTCCATACGATCCAATATTTTCTGTAAGTCATCAATATGAGTATTCATTTGTTTTGATTTGGCCAAGGTGTCATCCACATAATCCTTCATGTTTTTATGGATCATATCATGGAATATAGTGGTCATTGCTCTTTGATATGTAGCACTGGCATTCTTTAACCCAAATGGCATGACGTTCCAGAAAAATGTGCCCCATGCGCATGTAAATGCGGTCTTCTCTTGATCTTCAGGAGAAATTTTTCTGATTATAGCCTGAGAAACCATCCATTAATGAATACATTTGGTAGCCCACTGTGAGATCTATGATCATATCAATATTAGGTAGTGGAAAATCATCCTTAGGACATGCTTTGTTTAAGTCCCTGAAGTCTATATAGATCATGATAGATTTATCAGATTTAGATACTGGGACCACATTGGAGATCCATCCTGCGTAAGCAATGACTCTGATGAATCCAGCTTTTAATAATTTCTCTAGCTCTGCCTTTACTAGTAATGCAACATGAGGATGCATCTTTCATAGTTTTTGTTTCACGGGTTTGATCCCAGGAGCTATAGATAAATGATGCATTATGAATTCAGGATCTAGTCCAAGCATGTCTGTGTAAGACCATGCAAAGTTGATCTTCTTCACCTTTAGGAACTCAGTGAATTGTACGTTTTCCTCTTCTGAAAAAGATTGTGCTAGGTGTAAAATGTGAGCAATTTTAGCCGTGCCCAAGTTAACTTGTTCTGTTGGTTCTATTAGAATTGAAGATCTTTCTTGAAAGTGCTTGGGGAGGATATCAAGAATCTCATCTTTTGGCGCCTCTGAGAGGTTTTCACCATCAGATACGTCTTTTGTTTTTACTTTTTTAGAATCTGATACTGCCACAATGTGGTTTTCACCATCAATTATTTTATTCTTTATATTTTTCAATTTTTTACTAAGAAACTTGATATCCTCCTGTGACATGTTGACACTCCTTGCATTGGTGGAAGAAGGATAGGGTTCACAAGCATTTAGATAGCAAGCCAAGGTTTAATCATTGGGGAAGTTCATGATAGGATTAGGATCCATATTAGTCCAATCAATTAGATCCGGGTTTATCAAAGATAAGGAGTCAGATTTTGATAAGGAAAACATCGTGTTAGCGTCAAGACTATTAACTGACATGACATGTTTTGTTAAGTTAAGTTCTTCGATGTTTAGATCAATAAGAGTTAGATCATCATTAAAATGGTCATTGTTAGTTATATATAGACCAAAATATAGGGACTCATCAGTGGAACTTTCATCATCATCTCTCCATAAAAGGATGTTTCTTGCTTGTCACCTCTAAATTTCTTCTAGAATTAGGAAAATACCAGTCTCTCCATCAATAATTGGAGGAAGGAACTCATCCTCTGCTTTTGGTATATCAATATTGTTAGGAGCAGTGTTAGGATGCTTGCTGGGTGCTGATGGAGCTGCAAACATGTGAATTACATCTATTTCAATGTCCTCTGTGGCAACAGATAGCTCATCCCATTTATAATCATGAGAGTCAGTTACTTCATCATCAGACCTATTTAAGAATTCAGCAACAGTTATCTGATGTACCCAATTAGCCACCTGTGGATCAAAGTGTGGTAAATCAAGGACATGTGTGATTGTGACTAACTGCCCCTAGTTAGGATGTGAATCATGTTGTCGAGATGTGCTCTTAGTAGTTGTTGCTATCAATGGTACCTATGGATTAGCTTCTGTTGGGTATCCTACCTCTTGAATAGGAGCCTGTGGTAACAAAGGGATATGAGTGTCTTGTGGTACCTCAAAGCTTGGTACATAATGCTCTCCTTGGTATTCAGGGTTCTCCGTGCCAACATTTAATAACCTTTTGTAGGACCACTATTCTAGTTCTATCTCTTCTGTCTCAACACTCCCTTTGTCAGAGATCAGACTATCTTTTGAAGTAGGTTTGTCAGATTCATTATTAAAACCTAGTCCTATTTTGTCTCTGGTATTCCTAAATTCAATGTGCATAGGTTCAATAATTCCTCTTCCTGTGTCGCCTAGAGGCCCTTTTCCTTTGTATCCCATTTGTTTGAGGAGGTCGTATCCTTTACCGTACTATTCTAGGGATATTTCTACATGTTTGACATCATCTTCCTTTGGTTCTCCCTTGTAAAGCTAGTCCAAGACTGCATGTTCTTTTGTGTTATCTAAAGAAGATGTGGATTCCTTAACCATGCCAGTTGCTTTGTGGATTTCTGGCTCTTTAGATGCAGCAGGTGTGAAAGCTAAGGAGGGTCTTCCATAGGACCTTGGCGATATTGGTAATTCTATCAGTGATGGAGTCATGCCTAGCTTGTATTCTCCCATACCTATGTCTTCAAGTTTTAAGGTCTTTCCAAAACTTTTCATCACCATGTCTTTGGTAGTCTTAGGAGAAACCTCATCCATAGCTTCCTTGTTATGTAGAATCATACTACCTGCCTTGATATTGTTGCAAGTATAATTAGCATCTGTAAGAATCGTTACTTTCACCCCTTTATGTGGGAACTTGATACACTGGTGGTAAGTAGACGACACAGCTTGCATTTGATGGATACAAGGTCTCCCTAACAATATGTTGTAAGCCAAGGGTAGATCCAGAACTTGACATATGACATTCCTTTTAATTGGTTTGAATCTAATGGGTAGATCAATAAGAGTTTTAGAGGATCTTTCTTCCTCATCATAAGCTTTCATAGTGATTTTGCTTCTAGAATCAATGGTCTGTTCTGAAAGACCGAGTTTCTTGATTAGATTAAGGGTACAAATATTCAATCTTCAACCTCCATCTATCAATACGCATCTAACATGGGATTTATGAATGAGGACTTCAATATGAAGGGGTCGATTATGTGGATGTGTCAATGATTTATCATCTTCTTCAGAAGAGGAGAGATAAGGCGGTGTTAAGATATTGTTAACCATCACTTGGAATTTTCTATATCAGGGTCCTTTGGGACATTTCTAGCATGTAGGGCTTGTTCCAGGATTTCCCTATGCATTGTGGAGATTTTAAGCAACTCAAAAATGGAAATTTTAGCAGAGTTTCATTGCTATTGGTCCACCAAATCATACTTTGCTGCAGGAATAGTAACAGTTTGTTTTGTTGCTGGTTTGGGGATAGTAACAATAGGAACCTTAGATGTTGATGCTAGTTTTGGTGAGGAATTGGGTCCTTTGATCGTGACTTGTGCTTGGCTCTGAGTCACCGCATTTGATTGGAAATATGTGTCTTTAACACCTTTGATTGTGACCACATTAATTGATTCAGTTTTAATGTCTAGCATATCGATCACGTTATCATTATTGGAGTAGGTGTAGTTTACTTCATTTCCTTTTCCTTTAGATGCTTCCCCTTTCTCATAAATACGGAATGGTTTGTTAAATGTTGTATGATCTTCATTCGTAGTGTGTCCCTCCACTTTGATCTTGCCTCCTTCAATAAGGTCATGGATAACGTGTTTAAGTTTGAGATAGTTGTTAGTCTTGTGTCCTTTGTTTTTATGAAAGACATAGTAAGAATTGTCATCCCACCATCTGGGTTTGACCGCTGGTTCCCAAGGTTTGGAATATGGGATTGTGAGAACTTTATTGTCTAATAGTGTCTTCAAAATAGTCTCAAGAGGCTCTCCCAAAGGATTGAATGTTCTTTGAGGCTTGGAGGCCCATGGCCAACCCTTGCTAGTATCATTGTTTGCTTTGGGTATGGGGTTCGTTACCTTGGCATCTCTGCTTGCTTGCATGTTGTTTGTTAGATTGAATACCTCAGGTTTAGGATTAATATTGGATGCGTCGACTACTCCATCGTTGACAACATTTTTTTTTTGCTTCCACCATTTAGGTTTGGAGTTGGAGTTGTTAGATTTGTTTTCACTTTGAAGAGTGATCTCCCCCTTTTTTACCATAACTTCTTCGATACGGATGGCATTTTTTATCATCTTATCAAAGCTAGGGGAGTCTTGCATTTGCAATGTGCAGTTTAACTCAGGTACCAAATTATTGACAAAGATTTCCATTTTCTTGGATTCAGGAATAGCTCTTGAATACCGTGCAAATATTTTCCTCCACCTTTGTAGAAAGTGTGTAAAGGATTCACCAGTTTTTTGTTTAGTGTTGCATAGATCCATCATAGTCACATCATGTTGTATATTATAGCAGTAATGTTGAATAAATTGTTGAATTAGCTCCTCAAAATTTTTTAACTTAGGTGTGAGCTTTGAGAACCACTCCATGGTGTTGCCTCCTAGACTTCCTAGAAAGAGTCGCATGAGGTATGTAGGTTCATGCATGTATTCTATACTCAGAGCACAAAATTATCTTACGTGATCATGTGGGTCACTCTCTCTCATATATTTGTTATATTTTGGTCTTGGCATGTTGGGAGGGAATGGAACCATAATAATACTCTTGTCAAAAGGAAATGGACAATTGGATTTCATAGAGTATTTTGTCTTGGGTTTAGCCTTCTCCTGTTTGAGATTCGTAAGCTCTGTTTGTATCAAGGTGAGTTGTTTGGCGAGAATAGATATAGGAGTTGGCACCTCCTTTTCTTTTATTTGTTCCACATCTTAATCCTTGGGTAACTTTACACCAGTGGATGATAGATGGAGAAAGTATTTCTCTTTATCTTCGCCAATCATCTTTTCCATTATCTTGTGGAACTTACTACTCTATTTGAGTTTATTGTACTCTTCTTCAGTCATGTCTTCTTCACTGCCTGAATCAAATAAAGGACGGTCAAATTTGACAGTGGGTAATTTTCTCTGATGGACTAAATGAAACTTTTTATCCTTGATGCGATGAAGTGCCTACCAGATATGATGCAAGATACTAGATATGAGCTAGGATATTAGATACAATCCAGAAAATATGGGATGTGAGCTTCTGATGTTTCTATCAGATTTTTCCAATTTTGTAATGTGTGAAGTTTGTTTGATTTGTGATCGTGTTTGGAGACTTGCTGATGAGTGAAAAACACATGTAGATCAAGGATTGAATTTTGTTGCTTGTTTTGAAGGTGTTTATCTTGTTAGTGATCTTTTAGGTACATCAAGAAGATTTGCATTGTTAGGGGAACAAACACATCCGTACGCCCTATTTTCTAGGTAGAGGATGAAAATCCTTGCTCATTGACTTAGGTAAACACTCAAATTCTAATCAGAATACATCCACCACCAAGCACATAATGGCTCCAGTCATGATGCTTTATTAGCTGACTCCAAACGCAAGTGAGGGCATGATATGATGAGTGTCTTGGGGTAATTACTTTTTGCCTTACACAAGGATTATCACCCTTTCGGATATGAATCAGGTAGTTTTGTCTAGGAAGTTTATTGTTTATGATGGGGCAATCTATTTGAAACCGTCTCCCATAGAATTGCCCAAGGAAAAATTGAGGCGTATATCCAGGTATGAGTACTCAAATATGTGTAGTCTTGCAAGCAAGATTCAAGCGGCTCTGCTCTACACATACCCAAGCATGTTCAAGGAATGATGTCAAAATTCTAGGAATAAAATTGATTCTGTCTTCCAAGGCTTTGGCCTATGAGGAAGCGATTATTTATAGTGAGTTGGAAGGATTGGCGTAAAACCTATCCTCACTTGGGTCATTCCTGGGATATGTTTTCATCAACCAGCAGGCCCTCTACTGTTAAATAAGCATACAAAGGATTGGCAAGCGTAGGATGTCTAGATTTTTGATTCTTCAAAAGAAGAAAAGAATATTCTCCTAATCCATGTCATTTTCTCCCAAAACACGTAAATCAATGTTCATTCCCTCAAGCTATGTTGAGCTTGATTTAGATATTCCTAAGTTAATGAAAATAGGATGCGTGAAAGCAAATTTGTTTTGTTCAATTTCCCCAAAGTTAGTTGATCTACTTGTTCAATTTTTTATTCCAAAATTTAGACAATGAGATTTGCTTGTTCAATTACCCGTAATTTTAAGTGATTTGTGTTGTTCAATTTCTGATACAAAAATGAATTAAATGATGTAACTTGTTCAGTTATCCTACAAGATTTAGTGATTTTCTTTGTTCAATTACTGATTCCAAAAATGAATTAAAGTGTGAGTTTGTTTGTCCATTTATCTCCAAATTTATTTACAAGTGTTAAACCAACGTCTAATTTTCTAATTTTCCTTAAAGGAAAAGAGCATAGTAATTTTGTCGATTTAACAAATGTTGAGAAAATTTGTTAAGTTTTGAAAAAGCTTTGTAAATGATTAGTACTGAAATCAGTTTAAAAACACCTGTGAACACACATGTTAGCCAAGTCTTCCTAATTCCTTATCAGCAACCTGGAAGCGTTGTTTAGGCTGTCAAAAGATCAAATCGACAATTGGTTAAAGTGTTAGGGGTTATGCAATGAAGTTCACAAAAATTTCAACTAGATGCGATCCTAGAATTATAGGAAATGATGCAACAAACCAGATGCGAGCCTCTACTACCAGATGTGACACAGTGTTTACCATATGTGAGCCTATACTAAAAATGACCTAGGAAATCTCGGATACAAGCCTAGATTTCTACGGTGTGAGGGTGTATCCTGGATGCGAGCTTCTGCTACCAGAAATGAGCCTGGACCTGAAATCTGGGAAGGCAAATTAGTGAAAAATAAAGTTGAAATAAGGAAAAATCCAAAATTGAGCCCCACGGTGGGCGCCAGAATTGTGTGTGAAATAGTGCACCTGTTATCTGCGACACAACACTTCAATAGATCATTATATTAGTAGAAAAGCATAAAAAGCAAGGGTTTCAAGCTAAACACTAAAACCGATCTATTGCTTCCTATCTAGGAGGAGTTTGAAGAATGCCATAATCTTTCCCTTAGATTATGCACAAATTAGTGACATATACAACCTAAGAATGGAAGATTTGAATGAAAAGTAATCCAAATGCTCACTAAACATGCATATTAACTCTAAAAAGAATGATAACAACAATGCATAAATATCAAAACTCCTATGCAATATGAATTTTCAATTAATCTAAACAGCATAACAATACTTTCAATGCTAAGATTAAGGGCCATTTGAGCTAAAAATATCATTCTATTTATAGAAGAAATGAGGAGAGAGAAGGGGACAAGGTTCATTAATGGAGGTGTAAAAACCATTAATGAGGTGTAAGAGGCATTAAATGCCAAAGGCATTCATGAGGCATGGGCTTGAGGAATCTCCATTAATAATGCATTAATGGAAGCATTTAAAAAGCATGGTGAGGGAAGCAAGCTTGAGAAGGTGGACTTAGAGGGAGTCAAACTTGAGAAAATTAACTTTCTCAAGTAGGTTAGCAATGTGACATCATTAGCAAGTGGGTTAGGATAGGTTTAAGATTAGGATTAGACTTAGCATGGGGGGAATAAGTTGGGATGGGTTTGAATCCATAGTTAAAGTGGTTGAGATAGGTTAGGCTAGGATTTAGGGGAATATTAATGAAATGAATTATATTAAATATATTTATTCAAAAATAGGAATATTAATTATTTAAGCTTTTAATTTCTTTAGATAATTAATTAGGACTATAGCCAATTAATTAGATTAATTTAGGCTAGAAGATAGGCTTTTTGTAAGTGATTAGATATAATGAGGATTTATTTAATTCCTTTTAAATTAATTACCTTAGCTAGGTATTGATTTGAATTGATTTGAATTGAAATTGGTTTGATTTAATTGGCTAAGGTGATTAATAAAATTAAGTGAATAAATCACTTAGGCGATTAAATAAGGTTTGAATGAATTATGTCGGCCGATTGAAGAGTTGTCTGGACATAATTGGGGGTATGATCACACTTAGGGAAAATAGGGTCTATGGTCAAAGTAGACCAAATCTAGGTGGTTGCATTTATCATGATGTTGATGGACTTGATTGCACATAAAATATTCTTCAAATAATGGATTCAAGGATATAGAGAACTCGGGCATATCTCCATGAGAGATTTCATCTAAAATTTCTTCATGTTCATATGGTGTATGATGTTCTATTTTGTCTTAGTTATTTGATTCCTAAAATTTACCATCTTCTTCATTTAGTACCCCCTGAGTATGTACTAATCCATCAAATTGCTTATCATGGTGCATTGAGAAAAAAATTTGACCACTCTTCTCAACATGTTTTTGATATTCCATGTCTAGTAAATATGATTTAACTTATGTACTGAGAAGATCTTCTTCTGTTGAACCTTTGGTATTTGTTCATTGGTTTTTGTCATTGATGTCAATAAGCAGTTGGTACACAAGATGCAGTTGATTAAGTGAGTGAATAACAAATTATTGTTTTATGAAAAAGTTGATATGATATGGTTATACAGTGGATTATACTCCTAATTCAACACCTAAATTATTTACCATATCACTATGATTATTTTTTTTAAGTTTCAAAGTGATTAACACTTTTTATAGTTAGTTATGCTTATAAAGATCTTAATTTCATAACTAACCAGTTTTGGTATAACGAAATTTAAATATATTAATTGTTAAACACAACCTCAACTATTATACCTTTTCAGAAAGGTAACAGAAATATCTGAAATGGGTCAAAGTTATTTTGGTGATAAAAGTTTTTTGGAGAGAGACAAGTCGCTTCTACCAAGACAGTTTTATTCAGTTTTGACAGTTTGAACCCGTTTTGGTCTAAAGAAGTTTTGAATGGTTTATTGTGCTGTTGGATAACGACTAAAGACATTTATAAAGATAGGATACATTCCTATAAACAATAGTACAGGTTTTTTGAAGAAAAAGTGCAAGATTTGAGAGATATGTGCAGTAGACTAGAAGGATAGTGAAGGATTTTATTGCAGTCTACAAGACATCAAAGGATAGGTTAATGATATTTGTTTCTAATTTGTTATATATGAATTAATATTGATTGCAGAAGTATATAAGAGGTTTAATAAGGTTTATATACTGATTTATGATCAATTTACATCAGCATTAAATCAGATCCTTTAATGACAAATGATTGCATAATTTGATACTAAATGTTTTGAAGAGAAACAAGGATTTATTACTTCAAGAAAGTTGGTAGTTTGAAAGGCATAAACTCAAGTCATCTTCTTGCATTAAAATATGTTGTTTCAGATCTAATTATACATTTCATAATCTGATAAATTCATTGAAAGATGCATGTACACTTTGGTGTAATTTGTTGATGTAAAAGAATTAGAAAAAGAGAGAAGAAGAGAACTATATTCTGCTTTATGTTTTCAACTTGGAGTTGAACTTTTGATTCATGATTTGTATTGTAACAGAGATGATCCTCTAATTTTTATCTTATTTTTTAGTTTGGAAGTTGGTGCTTCTTATATTTTTGAATTTGGTGCTTCAGGTGTAAGGGATTGGTGTTCCTTGAAATCGGTGTTTCTAAAACAGGGTGTTGGTGCTTCCCAGAGTTGTAGCTCT
>MU224186.1:4418409-4505219 GCA_018584345.1 Thuja plicata | reverse complement strand
TTTCTTGTTCTTATTTCATAACTTCATATTATATTTGTAAAAGTGAAAAGATTGAAAAGTTAAAAAGGACAAGTTTCAAGTAACCACTGATTCACCCCCCCCTCTCAGTGGTGTTTGTATTCCAACATCTTCCTCATCATGATGGTTACTGATACCTGTCTCCATACAAATCTTATCATGTATATATTCCTCTTCAACCTGATTTGAATTTTCTTCCTCTATGTCATTATTCTTTTCTTTTCTCAACTCCTCAGATACTTGCTCAAGAAAAATTATCAGTTGAGAATCATCATATATTCCTAACTCACAAAGTTTATCCATTAATTCCCTTCCAAAAGGCCTAATATCTAAAGGTATTTTCTGATAAATCCTTATCATTCTCATGAACAAATGTATTGCAGATTCTCCTTCATATCTTTCCAAATTGAATAATGTATCCAAAGGGGACATGTACAATTCTTCTTCCACAATGTAATTTGGATCTTCTTCCATGCTGCAACTTTGGTCTTCATATCGTTCATAGAACATGTTGTCTTCTTCACCACTAGCATCATGAAACGTATAAAGAAACCATTTTTTAAACTATCTCCATGATGAGATACATTGTGTGGGTAGTGATTCATATACTTGTCTGGCATTATCTTTTAACGTCTTGACAAATAGCCTCATCACCTGATCCTCTGTAGAAACCTCATAATCGTCTATGAATGTATAAAATGCATCCAAGTGTTGTAGTTTTGATTCATCCCATTATCCATGGAACTTTGGTAGAAGTTGTGAAATTTTAGGGGATAACTTATTTGGGATGCATTGAAATCACCTAAGATCTAATGGCCTGATACCATTTGAAATAAAAGGATTTCTTTGAAATGATGGATACATTTGAAAAAATAATCCACCATCTCCTTCCGAGTCTTCTCCCTCAGTAGAGTCACTTGATTGAAATGCTTTGTTCAATAGAGTCATCACCTTCTTATCATAAGGAAAATACTTACTATCTTCTGAGTTCTTTTCTCACCGTAGAGTCTTAAATATATCACTAGAGCTTCTAGGTAAAATAAAAAAATGTTCTTTTGAACAGCTCCCCAGCGGAGTCACCAATCTATTGGTGCTCAAATCAACAGATTGGATTTCCTATGGACTTTCCAATCCAATGGTTGGAAACCCAAGAGATTTGGCCAACTAACAAGTCACAACCAAGGCAAGGTTGGAACTTCTGTAATTTTGGCTTTGCAAAACCAAGGATGGTAGGCCTATACCTTGACTTATCCTTCAAGTTACAAGGCTTTTTATAGCAGATAAGTAACACTTCAACCTTCTCTCTCAAGTATGGAAAAGCACTTGAAATAAATCTAACTGAAAGCAATATATCATGAACTGTAAACTGAAATACTGTAAGTAATTGAAAGAATGTTTAGTAAATGTGTATGTAATTTGAAATGAACAGACAGATAAGATGTCACAAAACTATAAACAATGAAATCAATAACTATAATCCAGATAATGATTAGAACAGTGCCTTATTCTATCATGGGCAATAGATTCAAGATCATTTCAATCTATGTTCAACCTCAGACACAATTTTACAAGAAAAATTATCACTTCAAAGGTGTTATGGAATGTACATGCAACCTAAAACAAATTTAGAGATATTTCAAAAGGGTAATACTTCTCAGATGACAGACCAGTTGACTAAGGCCTCAATCAACAGAATTTAACCATGCAAAATGAGAAAACCAATTGAAAATATAGAATATGAATCAAATCAGGAAGCATGCACATCAAACTATCACTTTGAAGAAGTTCTATTGGTTTATCTGAGGGACTAATTGTAAAATGATAATGAAACTATTACACATGTGAAAGAAAAAGGACTTATCTTTATTGATTTTGAAAAAATAGTACATCCAGGTCCATGTTATACTTGTTGATTAAAAACTATCCAAATATGTGAAATTGTATTATATTGTATTGTCTTTACATTTTACATTGTGTGTGTGTGTGTGTGTGTGTGAGTGGATTTCACACCTGTTTAAGGTGAAAAGACACAACCCTTATTACAAATTATTTTGAAAAAACAAATAACTAACTAAAAAATAACTACCTAACTTTCAGATTTGGCTTTGGTCAAAAATCCAAAACTCCTCGTGAAAAGATAATATTTTTGTTGGAGATAGGAAATTCGATTTCCCGAACTGGGTCATTTTGAGATTTTTAAAATTCGATAATATTCAAGCTCTGTCGGCATCATCTTTGTAGAAGTTCAAAATGCCAGCATTTTCTGAAGGCTTCGATTAGTTAGTTCTATTTATTTGTGTCATAAAGCTTCCTTCCTTTGATTTTTTTGTATGGAGAAACTTTCTTCTTGATAATGGATTGGGACTTCTAAATTCTTAAAATTTAGGGTACCACCAAAACCCAAAGCTCTTCAATTATAAAGTAAGTATGTTATACACAAACTATGAACACCATAAATCTAACAACAAATGATACATAAGCTTTACCAATAATAGACTCCAATTCTTTTGCAATCTTGAAATACTAACAAATACAAAAATACTCTACATGTACTACAATTGCTAAGTTCTTCCAATGCATAAAATGCATTATATACAACTATGTACACTTAAACCCCTACTTTACAAGATAATCTACATCTTTACAATCAAAATTCATTTTCTAAATATTTCTTTTCTGTAGCAACAATGAATACAGTAAAGCCAACAACCACTGAAGCACAACCAAAGGATGAAAAAGTACCAAAGAGGGAATTAAATTAAACATTTTCATTCTCTACATATTTTTACAGATCTCAAAAATGAACATCACCTTTTCCCACTTGCACCAAGACAAAAGTAAACAATCAAAGTCCCATAACAATTGAAGATTTAAATGCCAGAAAAGTAGGGACAACTTTTCAAGGTGATTTGCTTGCCATATACAAAGTTGTTCTCGATAGATCCACCAAGACATGTGAAGTCTTGCGCGCCGACTTAACAAATTCAAAAGGAGAGATGACTATAACACTGAATGTAGGTGGTAACCTCATCCACACATATGAAGAAAAAATAATTCCAGGGAAGGGACTAGCTATAATAGGATTTGAAATCGCACCCAAAACAAATTACGATTGAGGAGATTGTGATTGCATACTGATACTAAAATAAACTAGCACAATTGAAACAATTCTAAGTGAATATAAGTTCATTCTAGGCACAACTATAAAGCACCTGCTTACAAGTACAGTTGATTTCCCTATTGGAACAATAGGTGTGGTTGTTGTAGGGACAAACAAGAAAGGCTCTCAATACATACTAGACATCAAGGATTGCCACACTAATATGGACAAGGCACTGGTATTCTTCTGTGCTCAACTCCTACTCACATTTTCCCTTTCAATTTTCAATTCTATTTCTGCAAAAAATAAAACTAACTTTATTTTCAATTGGAGCTCTATATGCATCCAAAATTTGCCCAACTATACTTTGAAATACAAGAACAATTACAAAAGAATGAAATTCCAGCCTTGCTCCTTAGAAATGTTGCAAAAAAGCTTGATCAAAAACATGCTCTTCGCACAAGTTTCTCGACATATATTTGCAAGCTCAATGACAAAAGAACAATTGAGACACTTCACAGACTATTGCATACAACATTTAAGGTATCTATTTAAAACCTCCTACACACTTCAATGTCATAATTTGTTTTCCTCTCATTGTAATAATATTCTCATATTTCTTACAGGTTTGAGGACTTCTAAATCCCACAAATGCATACTCCAATCCATTTCATGCATACTACCCTACATGCAACTATAGATTTGAAAGCTATGGCACATTGGAAGAAAAAAATGCTCATTGCAAAAAGTGTGATGAAGAGGTCAACTACACATATTATCTATATATCAAAATAATTATAACAAATGACAACAACCAAACAATCCATTGTTTCACAGAAAAACCAATCATCAAAAAAATTTGGCCTGCTCTGAAAAACATGACTTATAAGGAATACATCACTAACAAATCAAAAGTTATATTCATGTTGCGGGACTTTACAGTTAGAGGAAAGTTCACTTTGAACCAAAATAACATGATCACACGTGCCATTTTTCTTGAAGAATAAACAAAATATTGCAATGACAAAGGCAAGCATAATGTTACTCTTTATGCTTCACAATCTAATATTTATTTACCATTTTTACACAATACTAACTTTGATGCAGTGACCAGATTGTTTTGCAGGTCCACCATTTTGAAAATAGGAGTCATGCATACATCTCACTCTAATTAACACTTCTACAGACACTTATATTGACTTCCGACTGTAACTTTTGAATTTTTGTTCTTACTTAATAGTGAACAAGTACTCTAACAATTGTACACTATGTTTGAAACGCTTGAAATGATTACAAACATATACTATTTTTGTTTTTGCTACTTCTCTCCAGGATTACTTCAATTTTTTATTTACATAAACATACTATAACCATTTTGTAATGCACCTAATGGTTTCCATGCTCACAAACATGCCAATACACTCAAAGAATACACCAAAAACAACTATAACAAAGGTAACTATATTCTTACTCTTCATGCTTCACAGTCTACATTTCATTGACCTTCCTTATACAATATTAACTTTTCTACAATAACCACATTACTGTGCAGGTCCCAGATTTTGAAGATAGAACATATCATGCATACATCTCACCTGAATGAATTCTTCACTATATGCTTCTATTGTCTTTCAGCTTCAAATTTTAAAATTTTGTTCTGAAATTGTACATAATGAATTCTTCTATAGTTCACCACTATGTACTAAATGTTGCTAAAGCTCGCAAACATATACTATTTTGGTTTATTGCCACTTTTCTCCACCATTTTGTAAAGTACATTCACCGTATTAAATGCTTATAATCATCATTTAGATCTACTATATTTCCTATTTCCAATATGTTTTTTTCTTGCATGCTTCTAATGGTCACAAATATTTGCAAAATTTTATGTTTCAATAGTTCTATATTTATGAATTTTCCTAAAGTACATTTGCAGCAACTTATGCTCTTATAGATTCGTTATTATTTCATTCACAATTTTGTCCTCCAGAAAATTTACCAAAAAAGAAAATTTATCTCCATGGTACTATAAAATGTCCATAACTTAGCCCAAATAAGAAGGCAACAATACCAAAATAATAGGTTTACAAAAAATGTAGCCCCATCTCAAAACACAGGAATAATGAATCTTCAATGCTAATGATGACACCAAATAATATTTATGAAGACTTCTCAAAAAAACACTCCAATAGTTTATGAGGTATAAGATTATGGAGGCTTTGTCGGTTACAACTAGGCACATATGTACCCAGATGCAGCTCAGAAGTTCTGATTAAGTAAAAACAGGTTTTACAAGGACCCAAAACCTTTACAAAGTAATAAAGTTCAGCAGGTTTTACAAGGACCTAAAACCTAAAGAGTTAAAACAAATGTTCAACAAAGAGAAAAAAATAGCTGTGCCCGAGCACCCAAAAAGGAAAGGAAATAGGAAAACAAACAACTAAACCAAAAGAAGTCCCATAGAAATAGCATTAAAAACAGGGACAATAAAAAACCCCAAAGGGACAGAAAACAGGACAGCTACATTTCGTGCACTAGTTCCTCTACTTCAATCATCATAATCTGCATATTTTTGACCGAACTCTTGAGCTCCACAGTGTCTTTGTCCTCCTTAGGACTATTCTTCTTAGTACTAGCTCTGGTACGTGATCCTAGGTTGATTCCCTCTTTGATCTCTCTTCCTTCCTTCTCTTTGTTATCCCTGTCCATTTTGTCCATCAGAATCTGTGCATGACCATAGTAAGCCTTGAGACTAATAAGACAATGTTCCCTATTTTTTTAACAGTAGCCTCCAACCTCTCCACCTTAGTAGTCAGATTTGTGATCTGCTCAGCATTACTCTCATTCTCAGCCCTATCTTGGATGTCTTTGATTTTTCTCTCCATTATCCCCACTTTAGAAACAAATTCTGCCTGGGCTTTAGAATTCCCTACCACTTCTTTCATTTCATTCAGACAAACTGCCACCAGTTTTTCCCCATTACCCATACTATTAACAATATTTATCTAGGCCTTTATAATATCAACTTCTTTTTTCAAATTATTTTGATCATCAATCAAATTGCTTACCAGACCAGTAAAACCCACAATGCAATCTTTGTTTTCTGCAAAGAAATAGTGCTCCCCTGTGTCCACATTGTCATGAAAATCAATTTCCTTATGCCCAGAATCTTCATCAGTTCTGTTATTCTTTTCATCTTTTATATTTTCTTCTTCCTACTTCTTCTCTTCAATTTTCTCCCTAAGACAGGTGTCATCATTACCCTCTTCTTTTTTATCCTCCCTGTTCTCCCCTTTTTCCTTATCCTTCATGTTCTCCTCTGTGTTTTCCTTTAAATCTTCCTCGTCTGAAGTAACATTAATTCTCCTCTTACTGGAGTGGCTACTCTTTCAGGTAATTTTAACTTTCTCCTTACCCTCCCTGTATTTCCTTTTTTTATCCTCCTTTTTCTCCTCCTCAACATCAGTCTCTATTTCTGACTCCTCATTCTAAATCTTCTTCTTTGTTATCTTTTTACCCTTTTCTTTCTGCTTCCCTCCCCAATCTCCTCATCACTATCCTTCTCCATTTTTGACCCTTCAGAGTAGGGTTTCTTCTGGTTATTAGAAACACCCTTTCTATTAGATTTAGGGGTTTTAAACCCTTTGGACACCTCTTCGCTTTCTGTTTCTTCCCCATACATACTATCGTCTTCATCCCCATCAGTCTCTTCTTCCTCCTTCAAGATATTCTTTCCTAGCAACCTTTCCACTTTCTTAGATTTCAACACCTCATATATTAGAAGCATAAGCCCTTGGTGGGATGCATGATCCCCCTTCAGGTCTTTTCGTAAGCTAGATATGGTAGCATCTAATGAACTAAGTAGATAGTAAGGTAATCTGACTTTAACCTTATGCCTAAAATAGTTTATTAACATGAAATGGTGCCCATACGCCCTAGTAAACCTCCCATCCAGAGTGACATAACTGATGATCACATAAAGGACATACCTCCAGGGTCTGGAAATGTGCTTCAGATTATGGTTGGAAGCATCAATCTTGACCACTCTGTTCTTTTCCTTCTCATCTTCTGGGAAAGTCTCCCAAGCTTTATCCAAGATCAGTCTATCTCTATAAAACTTAATTCCGTCCATACCCATTCCCGTAGCTTTAGCAATAATCTCCTCTATAACCTCCATATACTGGTCTCCAACCAAAATCTTGCCCTCTTTCCATGATTTCATAAAGATCCTAGTGATAGAAAGATTCCTACCATGGAGCCATTCCAGGAAAACAGCCAACCCACCCTCTTTCACAATTTTCCAAACTCTATGCTTTTTCTTCCAGTTTTTACAGTTAACAGGCTCAACTCTTTTCTTGTTTCCTCCCATTTTCTTACTCTGGTTGCAACAAATATTACTGTAATGGTAGAAGAAAATGCCAAAATGAATATTTCACAAAGCCAAAAAGACCCAGATTGCATGCCAAATCCAACTCGCAATCATAATAGAGTACTTACAACTTCGAAGGCAATAATGACACATCACCTCCCTATTAATGATTTTAAAACAACTTACCATTTATAATAATTTTCTGACAGCTCCTCAATCGATCCATCTGAAGCAATAATTTCACTTGAGATGGCACGTCATTTCCATCATCCCACTGTGCCACCTCATCACTCTGACATGCATTATTCACCGCCTAGTCAGCAACACCATTAACCTCACGGTAATTATGGGTAATAATACAATTTTCAAAAGACCGCATAATATCATTGGCTTTTTGAATAATATTATAAATAGTCCATGAGGCGGGAGTGTCATTGTTTAAACATTTGACTATGTTGAGAGAATCCCCTTCTAACCAGACTTTAGTGCTACCTTTTTCTTTAGCTAAAATAAGACCCTGAAGAGCCACACAAGCTTTTGCAAGATGATTCATTTGATTACCGATGGGGATAGCTTTTATCCCTGTACAGACACCATTTTCATCTCTGATGACAATGCCACATCCTGCGACCCCCAGATGCCCTTAGAGGCACCATCAAAATTGATTTTCTGCCATCCCTTCGGGGGACAATCCCATCTAGCATCCTCTCTTTTAGTTTTGTTATCCTTTTTTTTGGAATTGCTATTGATTTTCCAGATTTTGAACATGGTAACATCGTTCTCCTGTAGAGGTTCTAACACTTTATCCTGTAACATAAGATTCTCTTTTATGGCTCTCTTAATCTTAAAGAAAACCTCCTTTTCACTAGTCATCTTATCTCTAAACACTCTATCATTTCTTTCTCTCCAAACCCCCCAGCAAACATGGGGTAGGACAAAATTCCAGATCTTAACAACTGTGTCATGCTTTGTAGGATAGATCCAAGATTTAAAAAGACTCTCTAGATTATCAAGAAAGACCCACTCAATATTAAGGATCTGAAAAAAAAGAACCCAAATCTTTCTGACAAATGGGCAGTGGATGAAGATATGTCCCACACTTTCCTCCTCTTGCTTGCAAAGATAACACCTATTAACAATAGTCATACCTCTTTTTCTGAGATTGTCAGTTGTCAGAATTTTATTTTGCATTATTAACTAGAAAAAAACATTAATTTTAGGAATGAGGTTTGTATCCCTGACTTTCGCCCAAAAAATCTCAATACGGTCTTCAAACTCCAAATGGTACAGAGAAGAGACAGTTAAGTTACCATCAGTGCTATGTTTCCAAACAATCCTATCCTCTTCCTCAATCAAATTGATTGAGTTGAGAATTTTTTTAAGATGACCCAGTCTTATATCAATGATAGATAAATCTTTCCAGTGATCCCTTTCCCAATAGTCTTCAACTTTCCTTCCAAAAATACTTATACATTTATTCTCAAAGATACACCATTCAGGGCATTCCTTGAGGGGGGAATGAAGAATCCACTCATCATCCCAAAAATGAACCTTGCTACCATTTTCCACTTTCCACTTAATTCCTTTTTTGATTATGGTTTTATTTTTCATAACATTTTTCCATATGAAAGGTCCAACCCTCTCCCTGTCCTCATTCGGAAAGGCATCAAGATTAGGCCTATCCTTATTATACTTGTTATCCCATATAAGATTCCATTCTCTTTTAGAGTTATAGTATCTCCATATAACTTTAGTAAGGAGATTCTCATTCAAGTTCTTAATTATTCTTAGCACTAAGCCACCTTTCTTAATCGGACAGCAAACTTTGTCCCAGGCTATAAGTGCTATCCTTTTTTTTTTCCATCCCTGTCCAAAAACTGTTTTTGAATTTTTTCAATAGCTTCACCAAAATTTTTGGGGATCTTAAAAATGCTCAGAGCATAAAGAGGGAGACCTTGGAGGGTAGCTCTGAGAATCTGGATTTTACTCGCTTGACTTAGCAGCACCCCTTTCCATCCAGCTCAGAAGTTGGTCCTCGTTGCTTCTGGAGTTTGTTTGGAAGAGAAGAATTTGCAGGCTTTTTAAAATATCTGACTTAACCACTGCTATAAATATTTAACTACCACAGACTGCTACCAATCTGAAGACATTAATGAAGAAGTCTTTTTTCAAGGCTCCTAAAATGGTCCCTTCATGTTTACTCCAAGATTTCATACTAGTACAAGTTTGTTTATATCTCTCCATTTTGCTTGCATTTGTTCAACTTATTGGCCATTTGTTCAACTTATTGAGCATTTGTAGTTTGCTACTAATGTATTTTAGAATGTTCTCTTAGATGCAACTTTGATTCATATGCAAAGTTTCTGATTTGTCCTGTATTATAGAAAATGGTTATAGATAGAAGAGAGGAGAGGATTGAGTTGGTCAACAACTTAATTGCAGGCAAAAACGGTTCTGATCTTCTATTATAGCTCAGGTAAAACATAAGATAGAAGAAGAAGTTCCTCTACTACATTTTTGTATTGTGAAATGTGTTAGCCAATAAATTAAACATAGACATTTCCTGAGACAAAAATTTTCTCATCTTTCTTTTCTTGAAGGCTATTCTTATCTTTGAAGCCGGCCAATCTCCAAAACTTGTGGAATTTTGTATATAGTTTTTAGTAGTTATTGAAGAATTTTAAATATCTCATCCCTCTGTCTCCATAGAAAACTATACACGTTTTGTATCCAAGCATTTCTTTTCTGAAAATGGTCAAATACATTAATAAATACTTTTAAAACTATTGGTACAAAATTGTAGCCAGCTTATGTTACAGCTTATCTCCACTGCTCAACATATAGCCATGCCTGGGAGAGACATCCATGTTTTGCAGTCAATTATAAGATAGAGAAAATTTCATTCAATATAAACCACATAAACATTGTCAATATCCATACTCTATTTTCTTGTCCTGCATTCTTGATATCATGGTGCTAAGGCAAAGAGAAAAGTGTTGTGTTGCTACATATTTCACTTTCATACAAAAATAAATAAATTTGATCACTTACCCTACAGGAAACATTATTGATTTGGGTTGAACATGATCAGATATTCCCACTAGATCTGGGATACAGTGTACATTGTTAGTTATTTGTATGATAGTCTTCATGTCGAAAAATTTTCAATTGAGTTTGTGTGCAAGAAGTTTTGCCACCAAATGAACTTACACCTCAGAAACAACAGAAATTTTGCGTGCGTCATGTAGCCATGGATGTGCCATTACATAAAATATATTATTTCCCTAGTAATATCAAGTTCAACGTTAACTGTAGTTTTTATCTGAAACTTAATTCATTTTTATGTTACTTATTTGATATTCTCTTATAAAACATAGAAAGCTATGCTTTTGGAATCCGTTCTTTAGTTTCCTGTCATGGATTAAAAGATAATTATGATGTGAAATTTGTTGCAGTTTACTTACATTCAGATTTATGGTTGCTAGCCAGGTGGAATGGTATTCTGAAAATTTATTCAATTATAATTCATTTGGACCAATTCTGAAATTATGATCAACAAAACCAGTAATTGCAATATATGTCACACATACTATTTTTGGCCTTGTTATATCAGAAAAACAGTTTAAAGTGCCAGATGACAAATGTCATGCATTGTTAGCTGTTGTGTTGATTTTTTTTTGAATATTTATACACAATTATCTAATCTCTCTGTGTTTTGCGTTTGATTGCAGAGATAGAGTTCTTTACAGAGTATGGAGGAGCTAGTCGTTACAAGATTCAAGAAGTGATAGGCAAAGGAAGCTATGGAGTTGTATGCTCTGCAATTGATACACATACTAGATTTTTCTTATATCAACTTCTTTGAGCTTTGAAGTATACAAGGTTTTCCAGATACTAGAGTACAATTTAAGTGTATCTAAGGTCATAATTGACAAACTTAATTGTAGACCTTTGTAGCTTGGCACCAACAATGAGATTGATTAACCTAGCAGGATTTTTTCTAGAGAAGAAGCCACTTTTCTCTATCTGTGAATATGCTTACAGAGACTTGACTAAAATCTATCCAGTTCTCTGGTCAAACATGTTTGATGTTGAAATTTGGGATTAATATACAATATTCTATACTTATTTTATTTGGCAACACTCATCTAGCAAATGTGTTTCATCGGGATTACAAGGCAAAGAATGTCCTTGCCAATGCGGACTGCAAGCTCAAAATTTGTGACTTTGGCTTTGCAAGATTTGCCTTCAGTGACACTCCTACAGCAATCTTATGGACTGTATGCCCTTAACACTCAATTCTTTACTTGTTTATCATATTACAGAATTTTTATTTAAAATAAATTATTTCATATTAGAGTTCACTGGGATCAATGCTTGATTTGGAGGACATTTTTTCTAGAAGGTCTAATGCAATTGAATAGGGAATGATTTCACCTTTCAAGCCATTGGCAATGTCTTTTCAAAATGTGCACATTTTTGTTAACATACCTATGGTATGCTTCTCTCAATTCCTCAAGTTTTATCTGTAATATGTAGCCTGACTGATATGGCTCTGTTATTATATAAAGCTAAAAGCTTGTGAATGTCTCTTTGACAGGAAATCAAAGAGCAAGGAATTATAGAAGACAAACTTTAGCTACTAACAAACATAGCTGGTGCTTTTAGACCAACTATTCTAACAACTTTGATGAGCGTTAATTTAGTTGTGAAGACAATACTAATGTATGTTTTAGCTGCAAGAAAGACACGAGGTTATATTGGGGGAGATAAACAATTTCAATTTATTTCAGCCTATACTGCATGTATGTTAACTGCCCCTGTTTTTATAAAACAACAGGCCTATGTCAAAAACATGTACTGTTTACCATTTAGCATACATACACATTGAAGAAAATAGAGAAAACATGTGCGCTCAATAAGATTGATGTTTTATCTGCTCCACACCCGCAACTTTCCAATTTATTAGTATTAACTGAAATCTCACAATCAAAATTTTGTCAGTAAATTAAGTCACTGTGTATATAAATGAATCAAATGGATATATCATCTGATCTTATTTCAGTCTTTATCTTATTGCATTTTCTGCCGAGACAATATGGCTTACGTCGAGACAATATGGCTTATCTTGCTATGATTTCTAGCGATGGATTTTATTTTATTTTTATCAGTAAAGGGGCCGTAGCCATGTATATATATTAATATTATAAAGCATGAAAGCATAAAACATAAAACAGAATCGGTATAGTATCCTGGTTCATAACCCAACCCTACCAAGAGGATTGTGAACCCAAAAAAACCAGAGCACCAAGGCCCGTTCTAAGTTAATCTTAAGCATCTCAAAAGTTGATAATAAACAACAAAAATTCTGGATATTATCTAGCCTAAAATTAACTTGTCTCTGAAATTCAATCAGAGGGAGAGGTGGTGTCGTTCTCAGTGCTGGGGTCTGAGTTCGATTTGGAGCTCACAGGAAATTGTGAGTCCACATTGCCATCCGTCGAGACATCCTTCAGGGAAGCCTCTCCTAGCTCAAAATTGTCTACTGTAGCTGGGTCCATGCCCTCGGTCTCCTCAAGCTCATCAGTTGCCTCTTTCTCCGTATCCGCTTCATCATATGAATCTTCCTCCATATCTTCACCGCCGGTCTCTATATCAAAAGATATTGGGCTTCCCAATCCATCCAATTTCTCATCGTATTTGAATTGATAAACCCAGGGGAGATTTTCATCTAGGTCATCCCCGTATGGAGCAAATTTTCCATCATCTATCCCCATAAATTTAGATAGAAAATTTAGGCCCCTTCTCATTATTGGCAAACGCATCTGTTGATCCTCCCACTCCTAGCCCAAGAGGATGAAGAGATGGCATGGAGGCCTACAGTAGAAGTTCCTTCAAGCTCCAATAGTAAAGCCTGGGAAAGGTTGTCCAGCCGTCATGGATGTGGCTCTGACCCAAGGGAAAGGAGTGGTCAAATCCGCATCAATTTTTAGGACGACATTGTGAATGTCCATTATGAATTTCCCATAGAACAACCTATCACACAAATCCTCGGCAAGATTTTTGTGTGCTCGTGCCACTAATATGCTCACAAGAAATCCTGCACAAATGTCCGAGAGTACTCTGTATCTATGGTTTGTATGAAGGAAATTGAATCCCAAAACTTTTTGCACCACATGAAATACCAAAGGATGGTGATAGATGCAGACATCTGAAAGATGGTTGAAGGAGATGGATGAATCAAAGGCAACCTGGTCTACTACCGCATCAAATTTGATTGGAGAATCCATAATGATAAGATAAGCAAAGTGAAGGAGAGAACTAGAATGTATCAAACAATCTCAGAAAAGAAGTCCTTTAACTTGTAAATTAAATGAATAACTTTGTTGTCATGCAATAAGGAAGCTTGAGGGATAATAAACCTCATTGTACCCGTGATCTGCCTTCCACAATAAATGACTCGTTGCCACAAAAAGCTGATGAATGTCGATACCCAGAGTTGCCACTAAATTTGTCACATCTTTATTGAGGGGTTGTGTGAGAAGGTACCTCAGTACCGATCCCGTTAGAAAGACAAGATGTGCAATTAAGAAACCTTTCAAATCATGCAACGGGATATCAAGAGCGTAGACCGACACCATTAATCTGGATCTCAACCGGCCAAATGGAGTTTTAGGAGTTGTCGATTAACCATCAACGGACACTTGAACACTGCCACCACTAAATCAAGATTTAAGGATGAAAAGACATTTTATCTGCTATGAAACCACTTAAAGGGAATTTCAAATCACTTAGCATATACATTTAATGTTTGTCCCCGAGGCAGCTAGGTTGGCCAGCTCATTCGCAAGCGAATTCCCTTACGGGTAAATGTGATTGACCGTTGTGAATTCAAATTTATTTTTTAAATTTAAAATGACCTCCAGAATTTCTTGAAGTTTCCAGTTTTGATTCCTACCTATTCTAACAGCATTGATAGTGATCAGTGAATCTCCTTCTATCTCCACTTTTCAAACCCCTAATTCCACTGCCAATGACAAACCAAGAAGTAAAGCTTTGAATTCCGCCATATTACTAGTTCCATGTTCTAGAGGGCTTGCCAATTTGGCCATTACTAGACCCTCCTCATTGTGAATAATACAACCAGCACCAAAAGGCCCCAGATTACGTTTTGAGGCACCATCGAAGTTCAATTTGCTCCAACCAAAAGACGGGGCCTTCCATTTACAATTATCTCTAAGAATAGTGTTGACTTTAACACCTTTCCCATTTGTTGGAGAGAGTTTTAACCCAAACCAATTCTTGATCATCAAATCATCCCACCTAGTGTAGGCTTTGTGTTAAGCACTATGTAATTGGATCCTGGCATTCATGACTTCCATAATAGAAGCCTCAATCCTACTCTGACTAGAGATATATTCCAATCAGATGTCTTGAAATATCTGTATGTTCCTCTCTTTCCAAAGCTCCCAAATTAGGATAGATGGAGATATAAAACATAGGTTACCACATAGGCTTCCCTTGTAGAGCTGAGACCATGAAATGAAAAGAGATAAAATATCATTAGGTAGAGCAGCAGACCATCCCAGTTTAGCACAAAGCCATTTCCAACATTGCATGGCAAAGGCACAAGTTAACAAAAGATGATCTGTATCCTCTTCGTCATTGTAGCATAACACACATCTGGAAGGACCAGAAAATCCCATTTTTTTAAACCAATTAGCTGTCAATATTCTTCCTTGGATTGCTGCCCATGAAAAATCCTTGCTTTAGGGAGACAAATTTTGTTCCAGCACAACTGTTTATAGATTTGAGATTGTTGTTGAGAGGGGGTGGCAGAGAGGATCTTATATCCTTCCTTCATCGAATAGACCCCTAATTTTGATCTGTTCCAAACTAATTCATCTTTCCCCTTTTGGATTAGGAAGGATATTTCCTTAATAATCTGCATCAAAGCTTTAAGTTCCTAAGGATCAACATTAGGGAGATCAAATTTCTTCCATAACCAAGAACCATTCTCCAAATTCTGGCAATCCGGATCAATATAGTCTTTCACCAGCTGCCCCCATTCCTCTGAGTAAATGTTGATGATGTTATTCTGACCTAGTCTGTGGATAATAAATGGTTCACCACCCCGAGAGACATCCCAGAATCTGGCTGAAGACCCATCTTTGATGTTCCAAGAAATGTATCGTTCTATAATTCCTCTAGATTTATAAATGAAGTTCCAAATTCTGGAACCCCTAGGAAGGTTGGAAGCTCTGATCACTTTTGCATCTTCTAGATGATGAAAATATTTGCCCGTGAGAATTCTGACCCATTTAAGATTCCTTTCTTTAAGAATTTTCCAGTATAATTTTGCTCCAAGGGCCTGATTCTTCCACTGCTGGATTTCAATCCCTGTCCCACCTTCTTCTATTGGTTTGAAAATCTTATCCCAAGAAATTAAAGAGAATTTCCTTTTAGAATCTGTGCCTTGCTAAAAGAATTTTCTCAAATTTTTAACAATATTCATGTAACACCCCACTGGTAGTGAAAGGCATGAAAGAAGATAAATAGGAATAGCTGCTAAGGTGTCTTTTATTAATACCACTCTCCCAACCCAAGATAGCCATCTAGATTTCCAAGCATCCATCTTCCTATCCATTCTTTCTCCTATGGGTTTCCATGTAGAGTCAGTCCTTAATGTTGTGTCTATTGGTATGCCAAGATATTGACAAGGGAAGGATACCATTGAAAAATTTAGGACTTTTTGGATATCTTGCTGAAATTTTTTCCTAGTGTTAAGGAAATAGATTTTTGACTTTTCTTTATTTGCCTCTTGCCCTGACGCCAATGAGTATTTATCCAAGATATCTTTCATATGATGTGCCTCTTTTTTGTTACTTTTACCAAATAAAAGTAGATCTTCAGCAAATTGTTGATGAGTGACCGCTTTGACCAATGAAGTGATTTCCACCCCTTGAATTAATTTCTAACGATGGATTTGATTGACAGTAAGATTATTATAATTTTAATATTGTGTTCACTAGTTGCCAACATCTATGTGCTTTCAGTTTGGAATCTTGCTTTATGCAAATATATCATTTTCAAGCTTAATCTGCTATTTACAAAATGAATGTACATTTTATTTTAAGTGCACACGGAAGTATAGATTCAAGGCTTCCCTCAACACTTACAACTGCTTCCTCGCATATAATATTGAATACTGATTAATAATCTACATGTAATTTCTACATAATATCATGTTTCCTTTGATTTTAGAATGTTTTCATTGTGAGCTATTCATATATCTTGACTATATTGATTTCAATAAATAATTTCCCTAAACAACTAGATCATTCACAAGCCTCTACTTACAATTGTCTACATATCTTTACCCCTTAAAGCATTCCACTATAGGCAGGAACTTTGACACTTGCATCTCTTGTTCTACTACTGCCTTTCCCTGTTAGGGAAAATGTATTGAATGTTTTGCACTGATCTGTTGTAACTGAGAATGGAGAGAACTGGAGTGTGGGGAAAAGACAACTTGTGTGCTTGGGAAGGGTACTACTAAAGCAATGTCGCATTTTGGTACTGGATGAAGCAATTGTTTCAGTGGACACTGCAATAGATGGGCTTATTCCACAAACCATACAGAACCAATTCAGTGACTGTACGGTCATAACCATAGCACATCAAATTCTATCAGTCTGTGATAGTGACTTGGTCCTCGTCTTGAGTGATGGTATGAAATCTTAACCTTTTCTAGGCTATTTTCCTCTGAGATTGCAAATCCTCTACTTTTGTGGAAAGGTAATCCTTCCCCTATTTTGTTTATGAACTGAGTACTTTTTTTGTTTAGGTAATGTAGTTGAATATGACTCCCCCAGCAAGCTCCTGGAAAATAAATCCTCGTCATTTGCAAAACTTGTTTCAGAATACACTCTGAGAGCAACTAATGTTGAGGAAAAATAGGAGTTCTTATTATATCAACTTTCAAAAAGGATGATGAAAAACAATCTCTGCCAGATGGAACTGTCATAGTTTTGCTAGTCCTATTGTAGTTGGTGTGGAAACTCACAAATTGAGATCCATCCCTAATTACTTGGAAAAATAAAAAATGTGTTTGAATCATAATTTTATGCATCTTTTATATAAATTAACAAGTATTTATAGTTGTTGATGATTATATTTATGCACAAAGCTAATTATAATATTTTATTTTAGATTATTATATTTCTATATGAAATTTTTAAATGTAATGATTCACATTTTCTTTGTTCCATGCCGAGTGTTTTTTTTTTTAAGTAGGGGAGAGGGACCAATAGTTGTGAGACATGTAGCTGTTGCATGGAATATTGTAAGACCATTTTTTTAGAAATGTAAAGTGGACACTTAACTACCTACAACTAAGGTTTGAAGGTGTGACTCATCACGCAACTCGTTAAAATAGCACACCTAGTGAAACATGTCAAAAAAATTTCTTTTTAAAGATTCAACCAAAACTTAATCTAAAAATCCTTAGTAGTTGAATTTAAAAATGTCATTTTTTATTAGTGATATTGTGGGAAGCGAAACTAGCAAGGACCCGACCCATGTTTTTGAGAGTTTCAACACGGGTAATACTAGCCCTAAGCAAACGGGTGGGGCTAAGAACGCCTCTCCTACTACCATCTCCTCCCCACACCATAGATCAGAGGATAGGAATATTGAGATGACTGAGAAAGTGGGAAGGATGGGGACCCCGTGTATGGGATGTGCTACCATTGGCGAGGAAATTAAAAGGCTGCAGGAAGGGGTTAATGCGCTGAAGAATGGTTTTTTTGCACTGGACAAAAGCTACAACAAGCTGGCAAAGTTTGTTGTTAAGGTCATGCATTCCTCTGCGACCACCCTCTGCCTCCTGCAACAAATAAAGAAAAACAACGAGGGTAAAGCCGATGGAATGGAGAAGACATTATAGTTCATTGCTGATGATTGGACCAGGTTACTGATGTCCTGCCCCAGTGAGAAATAGCTTGAATCTCTGGTGGGGTCATGTGATGGATTGGACGTTGGCTGCCACAATTGCTTTTTTGATTTATGGTACTATAACTCTGGTTTTAGCCCCTGGGCTTGTTTATTTCTAATGATACTTATGTTGGTCCTGATAGTTGGTTAATAGCCCCGCGGGCTCTTAGTATTGTGATAGTTAGTTCTCTTGCTTACTGTACTAGTATGGTTAATTTTCCTTTAACCATGATGTTGGGGGGTATTTTGTTTGTTTGTTGCAGGTGTTTGTTGTTAAAAGAAGGGATAGAGTGATCGTGTGTTATTACTGTGCTGGGGTTGCTTACCATGTTATTCTTGTGCAGTAACTAATACTTTTGAGGCCCTGCCTCCTATTTTTTGGGTCAACCCCCTGGTTTTGGCTGCTTTAATATCAAAAACATATATGCAACTTAAATGGACCAAATACCTATTAGTAATCATAAATATAAATTTTATATCTAACACCAAATGACCAATACTTCAACACAAAAAAATATTTTGTTGTTATACAAATAACATATTATTATATAAAATACAACTTATATCCAACACAAAGGACCAATATTTGAACACAAAAACTTTTTGACAATCTCACACATTTCATGGGAAAATACAAGGGATTTATTGTGTTCACCATTTATACTTATGATAAGACAAATTGTTAATATGAAATACTCTAATGCATATACATTGCTACCTCAATAGTTGTACACATAAGAATAGTATTTGTACACTAAGATAACAATGCTTGTTTAAGTGATCATCTTATTTTATTTAGTGAGCATTTTATTTTTTAAGTGACACATATAATAGATAGCTATGATATTTTATTTGAGACACAAAGTTATTTATTTCACTTGTTAGTGAATTTATTTATGTGTTTTTACTATAACATTTATAGGTTGTCATGCATTCAAGTATTGGTCCATTCAACATTTAGAATTTTTTTGATTTACATGTGGATTATTTAATTACAATATATAGTAAAAATGCTTGGTAGGACTAGATAATATATTCACAAGTGGGTGAACGACTATTGGACCCTGCACGATCCCTACTATTTTGCGAGGAGTTACATATATTATGATGTATCGATGATATATCCTTAAGTAAAATTAAAATAACTATTTAGATTAAAAAATATTAATTCAATAGTAGTTATTAATATAATATTAAATGTTTATTGATATTTTTATATTTATATAATAATGAGAATGTATTCTAGTAATAAATAAAATTATGACTAAAATCCCCACAATTATTGGGATACACTCAACTACTAGATCTGATTTCCTAGTTAAGATACATTAAGCTTTTTGTATAATTAACATAGATCAAATATATGTTGAGAGAAAAATAGTCATGTAGAAAATAACAAATTAGGCCTTTTAATTATTTATAATAAGGAAAACACTTTGATGAGTTCTATAAATTAATGAGATTGTAAGGATCAACAATGTTCTCTTCTTTATTATTAGAATAAGAAAACAAATATAACATAGTTAACAAATTTTACGCATAATAGTTGGAAAGAAACAACAACTACAAACTAACTAAAAACAAAACCAACAACAAGAATAGGACATTGTCGTTAAGGCACTACATCAACAACAACAAAGGAGAAATGGAGTGTAAGATCACTATAAGAAACTTACTCGCTCTAAATTAGGAGAGATTATAAAACATTTGCATATTTTTTTAACATTGATTTGTAACAATTACAAATCCAATAGTTATTTTCACAACATCAACAAGATAGCCATCAATAACAATAACTTCATCAATCCTTAGGTAGTAGCAACAAACCCAAAAGTTGATATACAAGTCATAGTCATGACAGGCACCCATCTTGTAGTTAACATTAATTCAACCCTTTCTTCATCAATCCTTAGGTAGTAGCAACAAACCCAAAAGTTGATATACAAGTCGTAGTCATGACAGGCACCCATCTTGTAGTTAACATTAATTCAACCCTTTCTTCATCAACTTGCTTAGTGACTGACTCTATAAACCATCTTAAACACTCCAAGAAAATTAGTCATAATACCGTAAAAGAAAAAACTAAGAGGCAATCTTCCCTTCAACCACTTGGAGTGATGAACTATAACTAATTGAATGTTTGAAGATGTTATGTTGATAATCACTGAGCTGCAGAAAGTTAATGCAAGACATTAAATCAGTTAATGTATTGTATTGTCATTGATGTCAACTTGATATAATCTGATTGGTTATATAAATAGTGTTAAAGACTTCAAATAACCAGAGAGATTATGGCTATGCTATCACTAATGCATAAAATCTCAGTATGCACTAAGTGACAACAAACACCGACGAAAAGTGCACACTGACATATAGAGGACCCCAAGAGGAAAGTCACAATAATACCCAAGCAAGAAACCTGAGCAAACATTACCAAGGAGCAGAATCACAGTGTTACCCGACGGACAGACAACCCCGACGGACAACTGAAGTCTAGACCGAAGCTAACAAGGAGTTAAATACCGAAAAGAATTGAAGTTTAGAAATGACAAAAGACTTAACTGGAAAGAGCTAAATAAGGAGATAATTGGTTGTTTACATTGTTTTCATTGACAAGTTAAAATCCAAAGATAGCGAGAGTTTTAAAACTATTTTATTCCAGTTGTCTAAGAGAAATCTACGGGATAAAACTAAAGTAAAGCTTTAAAGCAAGAAAGGCAAGATTTCTGGATCATGTGAAGAACAAGAAAGACTGAGACCTAAAAAATGGTGAAATTGTGTCTATAAAGAGACAAGCTAATTCATTGTGAATTAGGGGTGAATAGAGAAGAAGATTTTGGAGAGATACTGGTGAAGGAAGACTTCATACAATCCTGATCAATCAAGCTAAAGAACATAGCTAAAGATTTCTGCGGACATTGAGCAACAGAGAAGCACAACATCACCGAGAAGAAAGAAATGGAGCAAAGTTATTGAAAGGAAACATTGATCAAAAATGTATTATGAGCTTACAATAGATCTGAACATCTGCAAAGTATAGTTGTATTTATGAATAGATCATATATTGTTTCAGTTTAACCATTGAATAGGAGAAGTCTCTTAACCGAGAAGGATCTAAACAAATCCTTTATATATTGAGATACATCCCAAGGAGTATCAAAAGGTTAATTCATGAAGATAGCATAGTGAAATGCCAGATATCAAGTCATTAACTATTAGTGATAAATCCTCTAACAAGGTCGCACTTAAGAGTGTGTTTGTAACCTTTAACAAGGTTGGATCTTCACTGAGCTCACTTCAGAAGAGTGAACATTTTGGGTTACCAGTCCCAAGTGGTTTTTCCCTTAACAAGGTTTTGTCAATGTGTTTATGAGTCATTACTTTAGTTTTTTGCATTACACATAACTAATCTGGATTGATTAGTTAGCATTAAGTTATTTACAACAGTTCGGTATAAGCTAGAAAAGGATAAATTGCTATTCGGTAAATCTTAAGAAAAGGGATAAACAGTGAACTCTGCAAAGTAGTTAATTTCAATATGATTACTTAAGGGCATATGTCTTGAAGGACTGAAGATAACTAGAGGCTTATAATTATGGTAATAAGTTTTTTGGTTAATTTATTAGAATATTTTTTATGCCGCTGATTCACCCCTGCCCCCCCCCTCTTAGTTATTCTAACAATTGGTATTAGAGCTTGTGTGCTAAGCAGGAAGGTTTCAAGACATAAGTAAAATATCACAAGATGAGCAAATAGGATGTGTTGAAGTTGAACAAGGACAACTTTGCATCATGGTAAAGTAGGATAAGACTCCACCTATCAAGTATTGGAAATGATGTTACTCAATACTTGGATACTGAATATGTGTTGCCTATAGGACTTCACACACTTGAGAAATTAAGAGAAAAGAATGAGCACAATTCTATAATGATAGAACTTGCTTCCTCACTCTCTGATGTTGAATTTGAAGATGTCAAAACTTGCACCCCTGCAAAGTAAATGTGGGACAAATTGAAGTTGGTACATGGAGGAGATGCTAATGTACTAAGAGTTAAGGCAGAAAGCCTAAGAGGTAAATTTGATGACCTAAGAATGAAAGAAGGAGAAAATATCACTTAGTACAACTGCAGCATAAAAGAGGTAGTCAATGCTATCTGAGGAGTTGGAGGTGTACTTGAAGAAGAAACAGTGGTAAGTAAAATCCTAAGAACCTTATTGCCTATTTATGCTAGTAGAGTATCTGCTATATAAGAAATGAGAGCAGTAGCAAATAAATATGTCACTCTAGATAGTTTGGTTGGAAGACTTATCTCATTTGATATCAATAACTTTGATAACAGTGTCTTACCATCTATTGAGTCTGCATTCAAATCTTCTTTGAAAATAAGTAAGTCAATTCATAAACACACTATGAGAAATGATGGTGAAAGTGATAGTGATGACCAAGATCTTGATGAGATTGAAGCACTAATGGCTAGAAGATTGCAAAGAGGCAAAGGTAGATACAAAGGTAAATTATCACTTGTATGTTTTAATTGTAAAGAGATTGGACACTTTGCTGCTAGATGTCCTAACAAAACAAAAGATGACAGAAGTAATGACAGATCATATGAAAAGAAGTTTGATAGAAGTGACAATAGATATTACCAAAGCAACCAACAATATGACTGAAGAGATACCCAAGACTACAAGGACAAAGGGAAGAAAGCTTGTTACCTAGTTGAGAACAGAGCTGGAGATACTGACACCGAATCTGATGAAGACATCGAGATGGTATTTGTGTCCATGAAGGATGATTCAAATGAAGAATAAAGGTATGTTGAGACTGCACTCATATCTAATGTTAGTAATAATGATGTCTGGATTATAGATAGTGGCTTCACTCACCACATGACCGGTGATAAAGAAAATTTTGAAACTTTTGAGTACTATAATGGTTTATCAGTAAGAATGGGTAATGACTCACCTTATCCAGTTGAAGGTAAAGGAACCATAATGTTGAATAACCTAATCAAATGAAAAAATGCATACTGGGTAAAAGAACTTAACTATAATCTATTGAGTGTTTCATAGTTAAATAACATAGGTCACCGAGTTGCATTTGAGAACAAAAAGTCAAAGATCTTTAATGAGTCAAGAAGGTTGATCAGAACTAGTGAAGAGACAAAAGGTAACCTATTCTATCTTCATGATATTCACACCACTTGTTTAATGGCTAGAAATGAAGACATATGGTTGTGGAATAAAATATTATGTCATGTGAATTTTGACAACATGATTAAGATAAGCAATAAAAGAAAAGTAAGAGGCTTACCGAGCATGTCAAAACTCGAGCATATCATGTGTAAGAATTGTCAAAAAGGTAAAATGACAAAGTATAGTTTCAAGAGAAAATCCCATACATATAATGCTAATCTAGAATTAGTCCATAATGATCTATGTTGACCCATGAGAACAAAGAGTTACCCATGAGAACAAAGAGTTACTATGGTGATAGATATTCCATTCTCTTTGTTGGTGATTACTCTAGAATGATGATAGTTATGTTCTTAAAAGAAAAATCAGAAGCATTCAAGATGTTTAAATGGTATAAAGCTATGGTAGAAAAAAAAAAAGTGGTAAGGAACTAAAATGCTTAAGATCATATAGAGGAGGATAAATTGTTTCTGATGAATTCACTAATTTTTGCAATGAGCATGGAATTAAAAGACAGGTTTCTACACCAAGGACACCACGGCAAAATGGGATTGCTAAAAGAAGAAACATATCCATTGTTGATTGTGCAAGAACACTGATGATAGAGAAAAGCATCACTCAAACATTCTGGAGGGAATTTTTCAGTATTGTTGTCTACACATTGAATAGAGTACAATTGAAGAAAGACACCCTATGTGCTATGGAATGTATACACACCCAATGTAAGTTACTTCATAATTTTTCGAAGTCAATTTTATATTTTGAAAGATGATAGAAATAGAAATCTTGAATCCAAAAGTGAAGAAGGTATCTTTCTAGGGTATTTCACCAAGAGCAAGGCTTATAAATGTCTTAACAAGTCCTCTAACTAAATCATTGAAAGTGTGAATATCAGAATAGATGAATATGCAAATAAAAATGATAAGGAAAGAAGAAAAGAACCAAAAGACTACAACAAGTTTGTTTACACTGAAGAACCTAACACTCTTCTCGAGAAATAGTGTATCACTCCCGAGAAACAAAACATTGCACCCGAGCATCAAGCTGCGAATACCAAAACTCAGGAAATTGGTCTAAATGATGTTCCAAGCAATGGAGATCAAAATGAAGGTCAAGATGGTGATCAGAATGATGGAAAAAGAGTTGAACCGATACTTGCCAAGTCTGTCATAAGACACCATCCACAGAACCATATTATAGGAGACAAGAAGGCTAGAATGAGAACAAGAAGTAAGTCACTAAACACTAGATTTTTAATTTGTGATTTTGAGCCTAAATCTGTTAATTCTGCACTTTAAAATGAAGAATGGGTCAGTTCTATGAATGAAGAGATATGTTGGCTAACAGATTTGTTCTCTTTAAATCTTGATGTTTATCTTCTAACTCTATGCCCTTGAAAACAAATCATTAGGCAACAGTTGGGTAAGCATTTACTTTGCTTCCCTCTGAATTTTACAAAGGTACAGCTCCCTTCCAAAGATTTTCAATGAATGGATATTACAATCTTACCTATAAGATTTTAACTGAAAAGCAGGAAAAGATCTCTCAATTGTTCTTGGACAGATGAGGTAAAGCAAAGGAAACTCGCTAAACTTAAAAGAAGAAACGGGAAACTATTTTGCAAAAGAAATTTAAACTAACTAACTGATCAAGAAATTCAACATAGCTAAGTACTCATCTACGGAAAACTGGAATTCAGAAATCTAAAAACTAAATGACTGAAATGGAATCACACGTGCGTAAGCTCAAAATATAACTCTCTCAAAGTACAACATATATTTCATCATCTGATTCAAATATTAAAATAAATTCATGCACGAGTATTCAAGCATAACCGGCTCAAAGTCCAGATATCATCAGTCACTTAGGCTATTATAAAATAGCAAAGGACTTTTACTACTGTTGTAAATTCTATCTTTTTCCCTCTATTCTATTCTAACCTTTGCAAAATTTTAAGCTCCAACTTATATAGTTTAACAGTCTGAGAAAGCCTCCCGAAAAACCCGGCTTCTCGGACACAATCAAAGCAAGAAACAGTTACCAGTTATACAAAGTTCTCGGAAAAGATTAAAAGCAGGATAAATTAAGAAACTAAAACTGAATCTGGTTCAGTCTTCCTGTGTATCTGCTGACGTGGCTGTGTTTACCAGCTTCCACAACCGGAAGACAGAGCAGCTCTTGAGTAGGCTGGGCATGCAGTTTTTTAAAGCAGCTAACTTGGCATGTGTAGCGTTCTTCTCCCACCGCATTTTCTGGAATTTCTCCACCTGTTTCAGCAGTTGTCCCCAGTTCAAGATCAACATAGCCTCAGTGTTGGTGGTCCTAGTGAGGTCGTGAACCATTGGAGCTTCACTCTCTTTGAAAGCATTCATTTCCTCAACGAAGGACTTAACCATTGCATCGACACCTTGATCTCCATCTTCCAGTTGTAAGATACCTGAGGGGTTCACTATTTTGATATCCTTCAAAGTCTCAGAGTAAATTCCCTTCACTTCCTTTTCCATGGTTCACATCTGAGAAATGGCTGCTTCGAACAATGTGTTCTTCCAGCCAAAGTTTTTCTTTAGAATGAACAGCATACACGGGTCAACTAACTTCATAGGACTTTTAGTCAAAAACTATTTTACTCCATAGTCTTCAATTTCCTGCACTTGCTTCACAATCTCTGCACAATTTCCTGCCTCGCTTTCCCATATTGGGATCAAATTCTGAATTTCCCCCAGGAGTGTTTCGCCGTCCACGCGGGTGCTCATGAACTCCCTTATGAAAGCGCTTCCTTCTGCTATAATACCGTCTGTCCATGCCTTTCTTACTTCTGTCCAAGTCCTCCCTTGCTGTACCTGCTTGACCAACCTTTGTCTTTCTGCCAAATTGGGGTCGAATCCTTGATGCGCCTATGCCAAAGGTAGTGCACCATTTTTAGCCAATGAAGCGAGAAATTCTGCCATGGTTGAGATTATTTGCTTCAACTCACGCTTCTCCCTGCCATCTTTCTGAGACTGTCCCAACATATGATCTGCGGAGAATTTGAAAATTTGATCGTGGGAGTCTCTATTTAGCACCCCTAACTCAATCTTCATTATTTCATAATCCTCAGGCTCAGGATCCTGTGTTTCTCTCATAGGCTTTACTGTGGCGATTTTGCCAGTAATCTTCCCTGTAGATGGGTCTGTCATTAACCTCGCATCGCTCTTCATTCTTTTAGCTTTAGGAGTGTGTGCAGCATACCTCGTAACAATCTCTTTAACTGGCATAGACAGAGGTTTGAAACTTCTCCTCTTGCTAACTGATTCGGTGAGCCATGGTGGAATTGCACTGGACATAATTCAGTTATCGGGAGTCTTTACAGGTGTGTCTGTAACCTGAGATAGGTCTTGACAATGTGTGAGAACTTCTTGAACCTTCCCTTTGTGATCGGGGGTGAATGAGAGGTCTTCATCATTGAGCTCAACGACATCATCTAAATAATCAGGTTCCTCTGAAGCCATCTGATTCTTCTTCTCCGACCTCGTCCTTACCCTTGATCTTGGTGCCGTAGGGTGTTTCACTGAGGTTGTCTTCTCCTTCAATAATATTATTTCACCTGCATTTGATAACAAAGGAGAATCATTAGCAAGAACTTGCTTTACACTTTTAACAGGTGACCCAGTATCAAGGCCTGTATTTGTAAGGAGTTGAACTTCTTCCTTCCTCGTCGTAATCCAGTTCACAGTTTCTTCAAAAATGCTGCGAGCCCAGAGTCTAATATCACTGGACTCTTTTCTGTCCCAATCAATAATTGAGACACCTTCTGCTTCGGTAAAGGTGGCGGATGGATGAGGGGCCTCTGAACTGTCCTCTTCTATACTTCTGACATCAAACTTCAATTGCAATAGCTTGATTTGAGATATAGTAAGCCTGGTTCGGTCCCGCTCCCAGATCATTTTCTCATCACCGAGATTTTCCCATAGATCCTCAAGATGATAACTTGGGGAAGGGCATTTGCTTAGCCCTAGGGTCTGCCTGGCAAAACCTTTGCTATCAAATCATGTCCTTGGTTCATAAAAGGGCATGTGGAAGTTTAGTAAATTTCTTCATACAAAAGATGCATCTAGCATGCTGTTACAGACTAGATGGCCCAATTTCACTGGGAGAAAAGAGTTCCACTTGTCTTCCGGAAGAGCAGTTTTAATAACAATAAACAACTGTCTGCAAACTTCTGTCAGAACAAAACAATCAAAAGCGTACCTAGGCAGCTTCAAGGGTTCTTCTTCGAATCCACCTACCCGAATATAAGTGAAGCGGGGAAATTGAATGTAGAAGCTTCCAAATACCTTGACCAATTTCTGAGCATTGTCTGAAATCCTCTGGTTCGGCTTGCCAGCAAGTTCTTGGCGCAATTTTCCCCATAACACATCATGTACTGTCCTGTAATCCTATAGAACTCTATCCTTTCTCAACAATGGGCAATACTCATAAATAAATAGGCTTTCATTCCAAGGAAACTTCTGGATAGGAGATAGATCTTGAGTGCAGGCCAAGCAGTACATTAGGTATGAGGACATATAAAACCCTTCTTTGGTCATTTGATTTTGTTTGAGTTGATCCCTAAGAGACACTGCTACTATCTCAGCCCAGTCTATATGTTGTCTTCCTTCCAGAACGATCTCCACAAAATGGAACATCCATTCGTCGAAGTACAGGGCTTGTTCTAAGCCTTTCAATCGGTGGAGGAGGAAAACCAGATCATGTACCAAGGGGTTCATGTGATCCTTAGTGAGGGATTTGGGCAACCGCGAACCCCCTTTGTAATTGGTTTTAGTCCATCTTCTTGCTATGTGGCTTCTGTTTCTGTCAACATTTTCCCTGAACTGGGCCAGAGACTGGGTGGGGGTGAAGTTAACAAGGCCTTCATCAGGTATTTTGAAAACTGCCGCAATGGTCTCACGATTCACAGGTATTAGGGTTTGGCCATCCACATTTAAAATACTCTTCAATTTAACATCATACCTGTTGATACATTCCTGTATTAACTCTGGACAAACGGCAGAAGGTGGGAATGCGGTCGCTTCTAATAGACCACTAGCTAGAATTTCTGTAAGATTTGAACTCGACCAAACCACCTTTCCAGCGCCAAGATCCCGCAACGCATAACAGGGAAGAATGACTTACCCAGCTCCTTTTTACTTGTCGTTTGAAGCACAGGATATACAGCTTTATGTGAGCATTAATCAGACCTTCACTACCAGATGACGTTAAGAAATAAATGCTTTCAAATCAAATTGTATCTTCGGGACCTGCCACCTTTTCCAATCATAATTATTTGCCCTCAAACCAAATATTTTCCACCCGTGCAAGTGATTTCCTTGGTTTCTGTGTACTGACCCAGCAAATTGAATCATGCCACGTCAATCAGCCCGTCTTGTCAGGTCGTTACATCATTAAGAATCCCGTCGGCGTCCTTTCTGAACTACTTTGAACTACTTTGAACCGGAGTTCAAAGGGGTTCAAAGAGGTTCAACATCTCATAAGAGGAAATATACCGCGTGCTTTCCTGCAGGAACACATCATTAGCAATAAAAGACTTAGGCCGCTATTGAACTACTTTGAACTACTTCTAACCGGAGTTTGAAGAGGTTCAAAGTGGTTCAAATGACTTGAAAAATGCTAGTGTTCAGTTTATGACAGACCGTAACTGATTACAACGACGCCAAAAGTTTAGATTTGACTAACTCAAATGTAAAGGCTTTGGGGGGGAAACCAACAAGGAAGGAAAGTGAACAGAGTGAAGCTTTGACCATTGTGGACACATGAACTTGGAATGTTCAAATAAAGGCGACTCTTAACCACCCAACATCGGCTCTGACTGGGGACTACAGATTTCCCAATTTGCAGAGAACTTCAGAATACTGGTTTCGCAGACCAAACAAAACAAAGGGAAGAAAAAGAAAAGAGGGACACAACCAAAACTGAAAACACAGGGAACTAACTAATATATACAAAGGGGAGGAACCCAGACACCTAGAGCCTGCATAGTTTCAGATCCTGCCCATTATAAGTAAATGGCAGGTTAACACCATCTGGATATGATAGTTTAAAGGTGTTCAAACTCAGAACTTCTGAGATAATGAATGGACCTTTCCACAGAGATTCAAACTTCCCATGCGATCCCTTTGATGCTCTTCTTTTGTCCCATAGCAGAACTTCATCGCCCGCCATAAAACTGTGAGGTCTAGCTCACATGTCGAAGATCTGCTTCACCTTTAGCTGATGTTTAGTGATATGATCTACCATATTTTCTCTATCTTCCTCCAACTTGCTTAAGTGCATTATGTGCCTTTCCAGAGGATCTTTGAAATATTCATCTTCAATGACTTCTTGGAGTTTCGCAGAGGATAGCTCGAGAGGTAATGAAACATGAGCCCCGATCCCATATACCAGCTCAAAGGGTGACATGCCAATAGCTCATTTCAAAGTAATCCGATCTGCCCACAGTGCCTCATGGAGCTTCTTGTGCCATTCTCGGGGATTATCATCCATCATTTTTTTCATTATGACTATCAGGTTTTTATTGCTGGATTCTGCTTGGCCATTTCCCTACGGGAAATAATCTGAGGAATGGGCTAACGCCACGCCGTGCTCATAGCAGAAGGTTGATATTTCTTCTGAATAAAAATATGTAGCATTATCTGCTACAATTTTGACTAGCACTCCGAATCTTACGAAAATTAAATTCATCAAAAATTCACACACCACCTGAGAGTTCGCCTTCTTCGTGGGTATTGCCTCCACCCACTTCGTGAAATAATCGGTGGCCATTAGAATATAGATATCCCTAGCACTAGATGGTGAGTTCAATGGACCGATGAAATCAATTCCCCATTGTTTGAATGGTTCCTCCACAATAACCGGTTTGAGGGGTAACGCCGCCAGATAGGATCTCCCAGCGAACAATTGACATTTGTCACAATTTCTGACATACTGGTAAGCATCCTTAAACATCCCTGGCCAATAGAACCTATTTCGGAGAATCTTGTAAGCTGTCATAGTTGAAGAGTAATGCCCCCTGCATGCTTCATCATGGAATGCTCTTAGCAATTCTTTCCGTTGTTCTTCGTCCACGCACCTGAGGAAAGTTCCATCAACTCCCTTCTTGAACAAAGTTCCCTGGGAAATCACATATTTATTAGCTTTTAATCTCAGGTTATGCCTTTCCTTTTGATTCAGATGATCTGGTCATTCACCATATGTCAGGAAGTAAGTAATGTCTGAGAACCAAGGGTCGATTGAGCTGACCAACAATGCCATAGGGACTTCATCAATTTTTTCACATATCTCATTATTCTCTGCAATCAACTTACACAAACCCTTTCCTCTCACCAAATTTGTGGGTTTGATTATCAAGTCATACTCTTGAATCTTCTCAATCCATACAGCTCTGTTATTCATGTCGATCTCGTTCTAAATCAGAATGCTCTTCACAGCAGTTTCTGGCACATATACAGTACTATGTGAGTGAAGAATATAATACCTGAAATGCTTCACTGCCTTTACCACCGCATAAGCATGCTTTTCTATTTGGGAGTATTTAAGCTCTTGCTTCTTCAGGGGCACGCTCATAAAGGCTATGGGTGCTTCTTTCCCTTCTTTGTCCTTCTGAGTGAGTATGCTTGAAAGGGTATGTTGAGAAGCGTAACAGTATATAATGAAATCTTTTCTAAAATTGGGGCTTCTCAATACTGGTGCCTGAGATATGGCAATTTTAATATCCTCAAACGCCTTCTTTCCATCATCATTCCATTTAAAAGGGACTTTCTCGCTCATCATTTTAATCATATGTCTTGTTACTTCAGAGAATTCTGGAATAAAAGCTTGCAAAAAATTAATTTGCCCAAAGAAGGACTTCAAACCAATTCTGCTTGCGGGCAGGCTGAGCTGCTGAATTGCTTTAACTCGTTCAGGATCTATTTTTATGCCCTCCTTTGATACTATATGACCGAGTAACTTTCCCTCCTCTACAAAGAATATGGACTTTTTGGGGTTTAAGGAGATACCATGATCCCTGCAACGCTGCAAAACTCATTCAAGGTCATTCAAGTGCTGATTTATCTTCTTTGAGAATACTGTAAGGTCATCCAGATAGATCACTATGATTTTATTCCTGAGATCTTCGAAGGAATAGTTCATTTCCCGTTGAAAAGTTGCGCCTAAATTTATTAATCCGAAGGGCATCCGGTTGTAGGCATTAGTACCCCACGGTGTAATAAAGGTTGTCTTGTGTTGGTCGGCCTTTGCTACACCTATTTGATTATAACCCGAATAGCCATCTAACATTGACATGACTTCAGAACCGGAGACTGCCTGCAAGACATGCTCCATGATAGGCAATGCGTAATTATCTTTCAAACTTGCTTGGTTCAGGTTATGAAAATCAACACAAATTCAAACTTCACCATTTTTTCTTTCTTACTGGCACTATGTTAGCTATCCACGTTGAATGGTGAATAGGATAGATGATTCGGGATTGTAACATCTTTTTAACTTCCCTCAGTATAGCTTCTGACACCTTAGGGTTGTAGTTCCTTAACTTCTGGCGGAAAGGGACAACCCCAGGCTTCAAAGGGATTTGGTGCTCAAATTGACCATCTCTGAAGACTTTCAAATCTCCATAGTCCCAGCGAAAACATCTCTGTATTCTTTCAACAACCTCTTCAAGTCTTCCTTCTCGGATTCAGTACATCTTTGACCAATGGAGATCCACCTAGGAGAACCCTGGTCACTTATATCAATCTTGTCATATTCCTTTGGATTTGGAACATGTGAGACTTTTTCCTTCACTGTGTTGTCATCTCTTCTTCTGAACAGATGCTCCATAGAAACTAGGCCCTTAGGGATTTTATTACTTTTCAGCTGAATCACCCCTGCATTATCATCCTCATCTTCATAAATTTCTTTACACTCACTGTTTGAACCTTCAAAATATATCTCAGCAAATCCGGTAGCACACTCCAGAAATTCTTTAAGCTGTGTATCATCATCGAACACTTGCCAGTTCTGAACATTGTCTGGTACCCTCGGCCTGTATATCATTTCGATCTGGTATTTTTGAGTTTTAAAATCAGGGTGTGGCAAGAGCAAGGAGGCTGATACAGCCAAAGAATTTGCTCTGGTATTCTGATTCCTAGGGATATACTCAATGGAAAAAGCATCAAAAGATTCTATGTCATCCCAGACTAAATTTTTGTAATGCTTTAATTTCTCATTCTTTACAGAAAACTGCCCCCGAACCTATTTCACAATCAATTCAGCGTCTCCTTTCACAATCAGCTTTTTAACCCCTCTAGACCTGCACTCCTCCAGGCCTAACAACAAGGCTTCATATTCTGCGGTGTTGTTAGTGTTTTTGAAATCTAACTTGAAAGAAAAAGGAATGCACTCTCCGTGTGGGGGAAAAAGGACCACCCCAGCACCTGAGCCTGAGTTAGAGCAGCTTCCGTTAAATTCCATTTTCCAAATATCTTCTTCTTCCTGAGGTTTGATTTGAACATCTTTATTTGGATCAGACGGGATAACATAATTCCCAAAATTGCATTCTTCATACAGGATTTGAGCTCTGGGTTCATCTGAAGGCATCACGGTATATTTATTCTTAGGTTCAGGTTCTAGCTTTACCTTCTTTTTGCCTACGGGAATTGTGGCTTCAGACCAGTCCATTTTTATATCCCCGCCTAAGTCTTTACAGAAGGTTCTGCTGAGTAACATCCCGTAACTAGCTGGGATATCAGCTACTAAAATGGTGAGTTTTAGCCGTTTGTCAGGGTATGCAGCTAGGACGGCCTGGCAATCTTTGATCTGACCCTTTAACGGTACTTCTTTACCATCCATAGAATAACAATGGCCAAAGGTTTTGGTTAAGGGTAAGTCTAAAGCCTTAGCTACGGGGGCAGGCATTATGTTGTCAGAGGCACCAGAATCAATAATACAATTACTCAATTTTTGGCCATTCAATAGGAGGGAGACATAAAATGGATTTGGCTTTTCCTCTTCATACTCAGTTTCTATGGAATTTGTGGACTGACACCCTTCTGGAATTTGGGGAGTATCTTGGGGTTGGAAAACAAAAGGTTCTTGAGTAGTGGAGGTTTCTCCTATAAAGGATTTATCTGCTTGAGGGTTTGTGTAATTTTCCCCTTTAACATATTTTACCAACTTATCCAGTTATCCAGGGTTCATCCTCAAGAAATCAAGAGAAGAGATAGAAACTGTAGAAGAATTACAGAACTCAACAAAATCGAAAGGAGATGAAGGGGTAATTGTATTTCTGGGAAGAATTTTTACCTCCGAGCCCCTTGAACTCATGCGCATTTCTTCACCAGTAGGCTCCTTTCTTTTTGTATCTGTGTTTATAGCAGCTGCACCTGGAACAAACTTCTGAGTTCATTGATTTCCTGTTAGGATAGCGCAGGCTAGATGTTGTAGGGTTGCCAGTACACTTCCTCCTTGCTCTGCACCAAGTACATATTCTAAATAGAAAGAACTTGACGTACCCATGTCTGGAGAATCTTTTTCTTCATGAAATTGTTTGTTATTCATCTCATCTCTGGCTGCATTGAGTTGTAAGTATCTCAACCATTTGGTACACGTATCCCCATCATGATCGGTGGTTAAATGGAATGAGCACATAGTTTCTTTGGGAGCAGGCTCTATTTGCAACCTTGGTTGAGGGCCAGGTAACTGTAGAGCTTTAGTCTATTGTTGGGGAAGTTTCCTTTGACTTATATCTTGATAAGGGGGTTGATAAGAATTCGTTCTATTATGTTGCCTTTTTAGCATCGCTATGTAATTCATAAGCCTCTGTATCATTGGATCTGTAGTCGCAGTTGCTGAAGAACTGCTTGAAGTTTGTGCTTCTCTCTTCCACTTACCGACAGTTATGAGAGTGTCTTCAAGCTCAATCACTCTAGTTTGGGCATCTTCAAGATTTGGCACTCCGTCTTTCAAAAAATGGAAGCTTATATCCGGCAGGACTGCATTGAGGAAGTAAATCTTTTTTTTTTCGTCACTCAGAGCAGTGGTCGCGGGAATTCTTTGTAGAATTCTATTGAATTTTGCAACGAACTCTCTCATCGGTTCGTGGATCTCTTTTTTTAACTGACTGAGTTGTATCAATAAAGAGACTTCATTGTCAGGAGTTTTGAACCTTCTTTCAAAAACCCGCTTCATGGTGTCCCAATTTGTGATAGATCCATTCGGCAAGTGACTGAACCAATCGGCAGCAGCGTCTACAAGAGTTCTGACAAAAATTCTCACTGCCACGTCTTCGATAGATACGCTCATGATCCCACAAGCAGTTTGGAAGGCATTGAGATGATCATCTGAAGAGACCTTATTGTCTCCATTGAACTTAGGCAAAATTTGATTGGCTCCTTTATGTAAATTAGCAGGTTGGTTGACCCCCAGGTTCAGAGGCCCAATGTGTTGGCCCCAAGGTCGATTTCCGACCATGAATGGAAGCTAGAAATTCAAAGGGTGGATATTTAAGACAGCGAAAATTACAGTACTCGGAGAAAGAATGGCTTGGACAGCTAAAGGGACAGCTGGGCTTTGCGGGGGAGATGAGGCTCGGCTGACAGTTTGAGCTTTCCTCCTTCGAGAAAGATTTAAATCTGATTTGAAATTTAGGCTTTCCAACAGTTCAAAATCTTCATCCACCAATCCTCTGCTGCGTACCCCCCTTGTGTATCTTCTGGTTGCCAGTTCAAGTATCTATTCAAAACTTAGTTCTATTGTCGACCTTGTGCAAGTCTGTTAACTATGACAGCTTCTCTAGCAACAGGAATACCTCTCAAGTGTTCACCAATTTCTTCTTCTCTCTCGAGCACTTCTGGAACCCGGTGGAACTCTTGATTACTTTGTCTGAACCTCCAAGCAACTGAAGCAAGATCTGAGATTAAATCCTCCTGTGTGTCTTGAAAACCCAAATTTGGCTGGAGCACAGGGAACACATTATCATTAGGTAGCACCATTATGTGACATTATGACTGGAATCAGACTAACGCACTTGACTGGTCTTTCCCCAGTAGAGTCGCCAAAAAATCTGTTGGCTAACAGATTTGTTCTCTTTAAATCTTGATGTTTATCTTCTAACTCTATGCCCTTGAAAACAAATCATTAGGCAACAGTTGGGTAAGCATTTACTTTTCTTCCCTCTAAATTTTACAAAGGTACAGCTCCCTTCCAAAGATTTTCAATGAATGGATATTACAATCTTACCTATAAGCTTTTAACTGAAAAGCAGGAAAAGCTCTCTCAACTGTTCTTGGACAGATGAGGTAAAGCAAAGGAAACTCGCTAAACTTAAAAGAAGAAACGGGAAACTATTTTACAGAAGAAATTTAAACTAACTAACTGATCAAGAAATTCAACACAGCTAAGTACTCATCTACGGAAAACTGGAATTCATAAATCTAAAAACTAAATGACTGAAATGGAATCACACATGTGTAAGCTCAAAATATAACTCTCTCAAAGTAGAACATATATTTCATCATCTGATTCAAAGATTAAAATAAATTCATGCACGAGTATTCAAGCATAACCGGCTCAAAGTCCAGATATCATCAGTCACTTAGGCTATTATAAAACAGGAAAGGACTTTTACTACTGTTCTAAATTCTATCTTTTTCCCTCTATTCTATTCTAACCTTTGCAAAATTTTAAGCTCCAGCTTATATAGTTTAACAGTCCAAGAAAGCCTCCCGAAAAACCCGGCTTCTCGGACACAATCAAAGCAAGAAACAGTTACCAGTTATACAAAGTTCTCAGAAAATATTAAAAGCAGGATAAATTAAGAAACTAAAACTGAATCTGGTTCAGTCTTCCTGTGTATCTGCTGACATGGCTGTCTTTACCAGCTTCCACGATCGGAAGACACAAAGCACCTCCTAAGTAGGTGGGGCGTGCAGATTTTTTAACGCGGCTAACTTGGCGTGTGTAGCATTCTTCTCCCACCGCATTTTCTAGATTTTCTCCGCCTATTTCAGCAGTTGTCCCCAGTTCAAGATCAACATAGCCTCAATGTTGGCGGTCCTAGTGAGGTCATGAACCATTGGAGCTTCACTCTCTTTGAAAGCATTCATTTCGTCAACGAAGGACTTAACCATTGCATCGATACCCTGATCTCCATCTTCCAGTTGTAAGATACCTGAGGGGTTCACTATTTTGATATCCTTCAAAGTGTCAAAGTGAATTCCCTTCACTTTTTTTTCCATGGTTCGCATCTGAGAAATGGCTGCTTCGAACAATGTGTTCTTCCAGCCAAAGTTTTTCTTTAGAATGAACAGCATACACGGGTCAACTAACTTCATAGGATTTTCAATCAAAAACTATTTTACTCCATAGTCTTCAATTTCCTGTACTCGCTTCACAATCTTTGCACAATTTCCTGCCTCGCTTTCCCATATTGGGATCAAAGTCTGAATTTCCCCCAGGAGTATTTTGTCGTCCACGTGGGTGCTCATGAACTCCCTTATGAAAGTGCTTCCTTCTGCTATAATACCGTCTGTCCATGCCTTTATTACTTCTGTCCAGGTCCTCCCTTGTTGTACCTGCTTGACCAACCTTTGGATTTCTACCGAATTGGGGTCGAATCCTTGATGCGCCTGTGCCAAAGGTAGTGCACCATTTTCAGCCAATGAAGCGAGAAATTCTGCCATGGTTGAGATTATTTGCTTCAACTCACGCTTCTCCCTGCCATCTTTCTGAGACTGTCCCAACATATGATCTGCGGAGAATTTGAAAATGTGATCACGGGAGTCTCTGTTTAGCACCCCTAACTCCATCTTGGTTATTTCATAATCCTCGGGCTCAGGATCCTGCGTTTCTCTCATAGGCTTTACTGTGGCAATTTCGGTAGTAATCTTCCCTGTAGATGGGTCTGTTGTTAACCTCACGTCGCTCTTCATTCTTTTAGCTTTAGGAGTGCGTGCAGCATACCTCATAACAATCTCTTTAACTGGCATAGACAGAGGTTTGAAACTTCTCCTCTTGCTAACCAATTCGGTGAGCCATGGTGGAATTGCACTGGATATAATTCGGTTATCGGGAGTCTTTACAGGTGTCTCTCTAACCTGAGATAGTTCTTGACAATGTGTGAGAACTTCCTGAACCTTCCCTTTGTGATCGGGGGTGAATGAGAGGTCTTCATCATTGAGCTCAACGAAATCATCTAAATAATCAGGTTCCTTTGAAGCCATCTGATTCTTCTTCTCTGACCTTGGCCTTACCCTTGATCTTGGCACGGTAGGGTGTTTCACTGAGGCTGTCTTCTCCTTCAATAATATTATTTCACCTGCATTTGATAACAAAGGAGAATCATTAGCAAGAACTTGCTTTACACTTTTAACAGGTGACCCAGTATCAAGGCCTGTATTTGTAAGGAGTTAAACTTATTCCTTCCTCGCCGTAATCCAGTTCTCAGTTTCTTCAAAAATGCTGCAAGCCTGGAGTCTAATATCACTGGACTCTTTTCTGTCCCAATCAATAATTGAGACACCTTCTGCTTCGGTAAAGGTGGCGGATGGATGAGGGGCCTCTGAACTGTCCTCTTCTATACTTCTGACATCAAACTTCAATTGCAATAGCTTGATTTGAGATATAGTAAGCCTGGTTCGGTCCCGCTCCCAGATCATTTTCTCATCACCGAGATTTTCCCATAGATCCTCAAGATGATAACTTGGGGAAGGGCATTTGCTTAGCCCTAGGGTCTGCCTGGCAAAACCTTTGCTATCAAATCCTGTCCTTGGTTCATAAAAGGGCATGTGGAAGTTCAGTAAATTGCTTCCTACAACAGATGCATCTAACATGTTGTTACAGACTAGATGGCCTAATTTCACTGGGAACAAAGAGTTCCACTTGTCTTCCGGAAGAGCAGTTTTAATAACAATAAACAGTTGTCTGCAAACTTCTGCCAGAACAAAACAATCAAAAGCATACCTAGGCAGCTTCAAGGGTTCTTCTTCGAATCCACCTACCCGAATAGAAGTGAAGCGGGGAAATTGAATGTAGAAGCTTCCAAATACCTTGACCAATTTCTGAGCATTGTCTGAAATCCTCTGGTTCCGCTTGCCAGCAAGTTCTTGGTGCAATTTCCCCCATAACACATCATGTACTATCTTGTAATCCTCTAGAACTCTATCCTTTCTCCACAATGGGCAATACTCATAAATAAACAGGCTTTCATTCCAAGGAACCTTCTGGATAGGAGATAGATCTTGAGTGCAGGCCAAGCAGTACATTAGGTATGAGGACATATAAAACCATTCTTTGGTCATTTGATTTTGTTTGAGTTGATCCCTAAGAGACATGGCTACTATCTCAGCCCAGTCTATATGTTGTCTTCCTTCCAGAACGATCTCCACAAAATGGAACATCCATTCGTCGAAGTACAGGGCTTGTTCTGAGCCTTTCAATCGGTGGAGGAGGACAACTAGATCATGTACCAAGGGGTTCATGTGATCCTTAGTAAGGGATTTGGGCAACCACGAACCCCCTTTGTAATTGGTTTTAGTCCATCTTCTTGCTATGTGGCTTCTGTTTCTGTCAACATTTTCCCTGAACTGGACCAGAGACTGGGTGGGGGTGAAGTTAACAAGGCCTTCATCAGGTATTTTGAAAACTGCCACAATGGTCTCACGGTTCACAGGTATTAGGGTTTGGCCATCCACATTTAAAATACTCTTCAATTTAACATCATACCTGTTGATACATTCCTGTATTAACTCTGGACAAACGGCGGAAGGTGGGAATGTGGCCGCTTCTAATAGACCACTGGCTAGAATTTCTGTAAGATTTGAACTTGACCAGACCACCTTTCCAGCGCCAAGATCCTTCAATGCATAACAGGGAAGAATGACTTACCCAGCTCCTTTTTACTTACCGTTTGAAGCACAGGATATACAGCTTTATGCGAGCATTAATCGGACCTTCACTACCAGATGACGTTAATAAATAAATGCTTTCAAATCAAATTGTATCTTCGGGACCTGCCACCTTTTCCAATCATAATTATTTACCCTCAAACCAAATATTTTCCACCCGTGCAAGTGATTTCCTTGGTTTCCGTGTACTGACCTAGCAAATGGAATCATGCCACGTCAATCAGCCCGTCTTGTCAGGTCGTTACATCATTAAGAATCTTGTCGGCGTCCTTTCTGAACTACTTTGAACTACTTTGAACCGGAGTTCAAAGGGGTTCAAAGAGGTTCAACATCTCATAAGAGGAAAAATACCGTGTGCTTTCCTGCAGGAACACGTCATTAGCAATAAAAGACTTAGGCCGCTATCAAACTACTTTGAACTACTTCGAACCGGAGTTCGAAGAGGTTCAAAGTGGTTCAAATGACTTGAAAAATGCTAGTGTTTGGTTTATGACAGACCATAACTGATTCCAACGACGCCAAAAGTTTACATTTGACTGACTTAAATGTAAAGGCTTTGGGGGGAAACCAACAAGGAAGGAAAGCGAACAGAGTGAAGCTTTGACCATTGTGGACACATGAACTTGGAATGTTCAAATAAAGGTGACTCTTAACCACCCAACAAGATAGAACAAATTGAGAAGAACAGAACATGTACATTAGTACCTAGAATAGATGACAAGAATGTCATCGGTACCAAATGGATATTCAGAAACAAGCTGAATGAGAATGGATAAGTAACAAGAAACAAAGAAAGATTAGTATGAAAGGGGTATGCACAAGAAGAAGGTATTGACTATGGAGAAACCTTTGCAGCTATTGCTAGACTTGAAGGATTAAGAATTTTACTTGCTTATGATGCATTCAAAGGATTCAAGGTATACCAAATGGATGTCAAATCTGCATTCCTAAATGGAATACTAGAAGAAGAGGTATACATTGAACAACCAGAAGGGTTTGTTGATCCTAACAAGAGAAACACAGGTTTGTAGATTACATAAATCCTTGTATGGATTGAAACAAGCACCTAGAGCCTGGTATGAAACACTTCGCTCCTATCTCATAAGTATAGGATTTGTAAGAACACGTGAAAACAACAATGTGTATTTAAAAGAAAATACTGATGATAATATTCTGATTGCTAAAATATTTGTTGATGATATCATATTTGGGGGCAATGATATGTTATGTAAATATTTTACTAATGAAATGAGCAAAGAGTTTGAGATGTCAATGTTTGGGGAGATCAAATTATTTCTTGGTCTACAAATTCTTTAACAAGATGCAGGGATATAAATCACACAATCCAAATACATCAAGGAAGTGTTGAAGATATTCAAGATGGAAGATTCCAAGCCAATTGGAACACCTATGGAAACTAGATGCAAGCTGAAAAAGGAAGATAAGTCAAATGAGGTAAATCAAGCCTTGTATAGATCAATGATTGGAAAACTAATGTATGTTGTTCATATTAGACCAGATATAGCACATGCAGTTGGAATAGCTGCAAGATTCTCTGCTAATCCCAAAGAATCACACATGACTGTTGTCAAAAGAAGATAAGTCAAATGAGGTAAATCAGACCTTATATAGAGATCAATGATTGGAAAACTAATGTATTTTATTCATACTAGACTAGATATAGCACATGAAGTTTGAATAGTTGCAAGATTCTCTGCTAATCCCAAAGAATTACACATGACTGTTGTCAAAAGAATTCTGAGGTATCTAAGGAGCACAAAGGACTATGGCTTATGGAATAAAAGAGAAGGCAAATTTGAGCTTCAAGTCTATACAAATGTTGATTGGGTTGGAAAATTAGATGACAGAAAGAGAACAATTGGAGGAGCATTCTTCATGGGTGACAGACTTGTCACATGGATCAGCAAGAAGCAAGGACACATCTCACAATCTACTGTAGAAGCATAATATGTGGTTGTTGCTGCAAACTACTCTAACATTGCATAGATCAAACAGTTATTGGAAGGTATGAATATGAAAATTCTTGAGCCAGTGATTATCTATTGTGATAATACCAGTGCAATAAACATTTCTAAGAATCTTGTCATGCATGCAAAGACTAAGCATATTGCTGTCAAGTATCATTACTTAAGAGAACAAGTACAAGAGAAACAAGTGATAATAGAATATGTTCAATCCAAGGAACAATTAGCTGATATATTCACAAAGCCATTTCTTAAAGATACATTTGAGTACTTGAGAAAGAGACTAGGGGTCCAACCCTTTTCTATTGGTCAGTAACTTGACTAGGAGGCTGCATCCGCCTACACATAATCAGAAGATCATTTATGTTGATGCAAGAAAGGAGATGGACTGCAAAGAGAAATCAGTACACATAAAGGTACATATCTACACCAAAGGATATACTTTGGCATTGTTGTTAAAGGGAGAAAGTATCCTGAGAAGATGCTAAGGAGAGAATATCAAGATGGGAAAGAGTATCCTGAGAATATCCAAGGGGAGAGATTACATATGAAATATCCATCATGACTATCAAAAGGAAGAGAAGTATCATGAGGGAGAGATATCCTAAGGGAGAGAGTATATCTATTGTTTTCAAAGGAAAAAAGAGATTATCAAGGAGACGAACAGTCAAAGGGAGAGACAGAATCAGAAGCTACTACACCTATCCAGTGAAGGGATTGAAGATTGAAGAGAGCACTCTGCAAGAAACAAATCTAAGCTATATGAGCTTACCGAGAGCCAAACATTTGTATTGGTTATAGAACAATAAGTTTGGTAGATAGATGAACTACAACTGATATATTTCATATTGTATTATTAGTAATGTAGTGTGTTGCCATCAATGCCAAAGGGAGAGATTGATGAACTATAACTGATTGAATGTTTGAAGATATTAAGTTGATGATCACCGAGCTACATAAAGTTAATACGAGACATTAAATTAGTTAATGTACTGTATTGTCATTGATTTTAATTTGATATAATCTGATTGGTTATATAAATAGTGTCAAAGAATTCAAAGAACTAGAGAGATTAAGGTTATGCTATCAGTAATGCATAAAATCTCAGTATGCACTAAGTGACAACAAACACCTACAGACAGTGCACCCCAACGGATAGAGAACCCCGAGAGGAAAGTCACAGTGATACCCGAGCAAGAAACCTGAGCAAGCATTACCGATGAGCAGAATCACAGTGTTACCTGATGGATAGACAACCCCGACAGACAGAGATGCCCGAGGACAACTGAAGTCTAGACCGAAGCTAACAAGGAGTTAAACACCGAAAAGAACTGAAGTTCAAAAATGACAAAAGACTTAGCTGGTAAGAGCTAAATAAGGAGTTAACTGGTTCTTTACATTGTTTTTATTGAAAGGTTAAAAGACAAAGATAAGCGAGATTTTTAAAGTTGTTTTATTCCAGTTGTCTAAGAGAAATCTACGGGATAAAACTAAAGTAAAGCTTTAAAGCAAGAAAGGCGAGATTTATGGATCACATGAAGAACAAGAAAGATTGAGACCTAAAAATGGTGAAATTGTGTCTATAAAGAGACAAGCTAATTCATTGTGAATTAGGGATGAATAGAGAAGAAGATGCTGGAGAGATACTGGTGAAGAAAGACTTCATACAATCCTGATTTATCAAGCTAAAGAACAGAGCTAAATATTTCTGCGAACACCGAGCAATAGAGAAGCACAACATCACCGAGTAGAAAGAAGTGGAGCAAAGGTATTGAAAGGAAACATTGATCAGAAAGGTATTATGAGATTACAATAGATCTAAACATCTACAAAGTATAGTTGCATTTATGAATAGATCATATACTGTTTCAATTTAACCATTGAATTAGAGAAGTCTCTTAACCAAGCAGGATCTAAACAAATCCTTTATATATTGAGATACATCCCAAGGAGTACCAAAAGGTTAATTCATGAAAATAGCATAGTGAAATGTCAGATATCAAGTGTTTAATTGTTATTGATAAATCCTCTAACAAGGTCGCACTTAACAGTGTGTTTGTAACCTTTAACAGGGTTGGCTCTTCATCGAGCTCACTTTAGAAGAGTGAAAATTTTGGGTTACCGGTCCCAAATGGTTTTTCCCTTAACAGGGCTTCCACATTAAAAATCCACATGTCAATGTGTTTATGAGTCATTACTTTATTGTTTTGTATTACACATAACTAATCTGGATTGATCAGTAAGCATTAAGTTGTTTACAACATTTCGGTAAAAGCTAGAAAAGGATAAACTGTTATTCGGTAAATCTTAAGAAAAGGGATAAACAGTGAACTCCAAGCAGTAGTTAATTGATATAATTATTTAAGGGCATACATCTTGAAGGACTAGAGATAACTAGAGGCTTATAATTATGGTAATAAGTTTTTGGGTTAATTTATTGGAATATTTTTTTGGCCATTGATTCACCCCACCCCTCTCAGTTATACTAACATGGATTTGTGCACTTAAGTTCACTATTAACATGCAATTTATCTTGAATATTTTCTAATGAACTTGACATTTGAAGGGAAATATTTTAGCAAATTGCTTGAACTTCAATTTGGAAGGGCAGGGAGGTGCCAGAGAAGGAATAGAGAAGCAAAAATTCCAAATGGTATTGAGGATGACTATTTGCAAGATTGCATGAGGATATTGTGTAGAGGGGAGATACCAAACCATGTTATTCTCCATGTCCAAACATGTTGGAAGAGAGTGGGAATATATGAGAAAAGGGAACACCAAATGTTGCAAGAATTAGAGCATAACCAAAAGACATGTGTTGTGGATTTTTCTTTAGCATGAAGGGCATGATAGTTATGGATGAAGGAATTTGAGGCGATTTCAAATGGGAATCTAGACATGAAGGATTTTCTATGCTAAATGTTGAGATTAAGCACAAATTATGGGTTTTCAGATTTGAAGGTTGAGCTTGTTCCCTTTTGGCCGACTAAATTTGTGATTATGTTTAGCATCAAGACATGGTGAGATCAAGAAAATATGGAGAATGGGTAAAAGAGATAGATGGTATCTTCACAGGGATTGGCCTTGACTTATACCGGGATCAAGATAAACAAATCTTGTGTCCATCAAAAGAGGTGGTTCAACAATTCAGAGATATTCTAGCAGGTTTCAGCACCAAAGAGGCCTTACACCAGTTGTTCTACTCAAAGGAAGAAGTGCAGAGAATGTCTGAACATGAAGAAGAGATCAAGTTCTTCGCTTCTGAATTGACCATTTTCAGAGAGAAGCAAGAACAAAGAATCAACAAAGTGAAGAGGAAAGAGATAAACTATGAGGAACCAAGAGATAGTGCAAAGGCTCAGAGGTGCCCATCTGGAAGTCTTTCCAAACTGACTCCTCAGATCCCTTCAACAATTTTGAAAAGGATATTTTTCACACTTAGCAATTTTCTCCAAAGGCTAAGTTTGGCCTTTCGGCCTATGCAGGTTTTCGGCCTTTTGGCCCTCCCAACACTTCGGTCTTTCGGCCTTTTCAGCCTTGCGGCCTCTGAAAGGGCCGAAACTTTGACTCCTCCAATTTTTTAATCCAATACTTGGAGATTTTTGGATAAGAAGCCAGGGTCCAAAATTATGGGTGTTTCTAGCGAGATCACTTTTTGCATGGAATTTGAACTCTAGATCAGATGGGTGCCCAACTGGAGTTCATTTTTTAAGGACTAAGGGTCCCTTATCAGTTCCCACCACAGAGAGAACCCCAGATGAAGATTCCAAGGAAGAACTCCAATATCAAGAAGAAGACTCCAGTTGCATGCGAAGAAACCCCATCTTCTTTCTCTCTTTTTTCTTGACGAGTTTGATCCTTCTTGCATGGACAAACTGATTGTAAGTTGATTAAAAATCCATGCAAGTTGTTTAGTATCAGTTAGCAATAGTTTTCTTTCAGCAAATTTTTAGTTCTAGCTTATTTTCATTAATTTAGACTCTTTGATGCCCTAATTTTTCCATTCTGAGTTTGTAGATCAAAACTCTATATATTGTAATCAAAAGCAATGTAATAGGGTTGGATTCCTAATGCAATAAAATCTACAATTTGGTGCTTCATTTTTGGTGTGATATTTTCTGCTATCTATGTGAAAGTGGTGAATTTGTGCATACTTGTTCATTATTTTCAAAGAGCCAATTGTTTATTATGTTTCGAATCCGCATTTCTATTAGTTGGAGTTTTTTGTTATCTATCTACCTTGTTGTGAAAAATATGTGGAAAAGGTCATCTATTGGGCTTAACGATAAATCCATCTCATCTGTGTGTGCATCTTGGTGGCTTCATGATTTGATAGGTTTTGAAAATCTTGCACGAGTGAATACATTTTCTCTCCAAACGATTGCATCCATCGAGTATAGAATTGTGACATCATCTAATTTATACGTCGTGGGTCATTCTAAATCTCTCCATCATTCAATTTTCAAGGGAAGATCGACAACGGTTTATGTCCATTAGGATTTCATTTTCAGCAAGTTATTTCATTTCTCGTTACCTTACTCATTTAAATTATGTCTTAATTCTGAAAGTAATCATCTTTAAAAGTACAAAATTGCATCATTAGTTAAAATATAATATTTGATAAAACAAAAAAAAAGTACTAAAGTTGTTTTGCAGTTTGATGTCTTGAACGTACCAGCAAAGGCCTCCTCGCGAACATTCACATTTATCTTCAACTGAGTAACCAAGCAGGTTGTATCGCGACCCTGGAGAACCTTGGGAATAACTTCGTTATTCTTTCAAGAGAGGAAATCAAATCTTGAGATCCTAGCCGTTGACTTGTGTAAAAACAACGCTCAATAGGATGCATATCTCAGTCAACTGCAGAAGCAGAGTATGTTTTTGCTGCTGCATATTGTTCGAACATAGAATGGATAAAACAATTGCTGAAAGGAATGAATGAAGATATCACTAACCTAGTGATAATTTACTGTGATAATACAAGTGCTTTAAATATTTCAAAGAATTATGTGATGCATGCAAAGAGAAAGCATGTATCCATCAAATATCACTACTTGATGGAACAAGTATAAGATAAACAAGTAATAATGGAATATGTACAATCAAAAGAATAACTTGCAGACATATTCACAACCCTTGCCGAAGGATATTTTTGAGTACTTGAGAGGTAGACTAAGGGTTTGTCCCTTGTCTATTGGTAACTAAGTTGATTAGAGGGTTGCATCAACCTACATGAAATCAGAATATCAATTATGTTTATGCAAATCTTAACTGGACTGACACAGAGATATTAGCACACCACTAGGTACCTATTCTATTGCACAAAACAACAAAGATATTTTATTTGGTTACTGAAGAGCTGTATATTTCTTTTTTTGGCATTTTTGTCAAAGGGAGAGAGATTAATGAAATATCTAATGGGAGATAAATTATCAATGAAATATCTATCCACTAAAGGGAGAAAAGAGAAAGGGAGAGACATATCTAATCTACAGACAGATTCAAGAACAGAAAATTTAAAACTGCAGGGAGAGTCTGCATGATGAATTTTTTTTTACTGGAACAGTTTATATATTCAAGCTACGGAGAGCTACAAAATTGTTGCAGTTGTAGAACAAAAGTTTGGTATTTGTTGTATGGCATTTTATATTACATATTTCATATTATGTTGCCATCAATGTCAAAGGGAGAGATTGATGAACTACAACTGATTGTATGTTTCTAGTCATTTGTTGATATTCAACTGAGTTGCAGATGTGATGATAAACATTATCAGTTAATGTATTGTCATTGATGTCAACTTATTTGAGTATTATTATGGTGGAAAACATTTGTTATGCATTGAAGGTTTGGAACAAACAGAGTTTATGTGGTCAGAAAATGAAAAGTTTTGTATACACCGAGAGACAGTAAACATCGAGTAAAACACAGTGTATACTGAGCACAATGATAACCGAGCTAGGGATCACCGACACAACAAGGTATTGACCAAGAAATTAAATCAAATCGAGGCCGACTAGAATGTTGATCTGGCGATTGATGATTTTGAGGTAAAAGATAAAGTTTGTTATTTGACCAAACGGTTATGAAAATTCAATGAAGATCGAACCACAAAGGTTGAAATGTGTTTTTAACACAACTGTCATGGATGGATCAAGCAGGAAAATCAACAATGGAGATTAAGCGGCAAAATCTGAAGGACGAAAATTAAATGAGACATGACTTCTATATAAGAGACAAGAGATTCATTTTGAAATATATGATGTTATGAAGTGCACATGCAAAGTTTATGCATGACTAATCAAACTAGTTAAAGACAGAACCGAGCGTTTTCTGTAGACATTACCGAGCAAACAGAGGAAAGAGCTAGCATTACATAGCAAAACAAGTATGAAGTATGAGATGAACTGAAGTGAACAAATTGATCAGAGGTATTATGTACTTAGCATATATCTGAAAATCTGCAAAATAGAGTTGTATTTGAATCAAATCAGTATTGTATCAGTTTAACCATAGCTACAGATAAATATCTTAACCGAGTAGGATAATGAAAGTCTTTATTATGACATTCTAATGAATGTTGAGTGTTTTCTTGTTGACCCCATAGTGAATGCATGGTCAAGAGAGAACTGTTAGTTTTAAATCCTCTAACTAGGTCACATTTAACAGTGTGCATTGTAACCTTTAACAAGGTTGGCTCTTCACCGAGCTCACTTCAGAAGAGTGAAAATATTTTGGGTTACCAGTCCCAGGTGGTTTTTCCCTTAGCAGGGTTTCCACGTTAAAAATCTATGTGTCAATGTGCATGAATGTTGTGGATTGTTATTTCACTTTACACTTTACTTTATTGACCTAGATTGATAATATCAATATTAATTTACTGATACTCGGTAAACACTATTGACTAAAGTTTGAGATTACATAATACATTTCACCGAGTTGAATTATATGTTTAAATTTGTTTTTATACACATCTGGAGGAATTTGGGAATGTAGGATAATTGGGAGCTAACTGATTCACCCCCTCTCAATTATTCTAACAGTGGAGACCCAAGTTAATCTCTAAAGTAACATCTAATGTAGAATTCTAAGTGGTTACTTAGTATTACTTCCATTATTTTGGTTCTAATATTAATGTCTAGTTTGTTTCTTTTAAGAATCTAATTATTGTACATATTATTCGTAAATGAGCTAAATGTTTTATTGAGTAAGTCTAATGTTTATTTGAATTATATTTATAAACTACCATAAATAGTTTTTTTTAAAATAAAAAAATTAAAAGATAAATGAATGTAACACATAAAAATACACAAAGATCCACAAGCTACTATAATAATCATACATGATAGACACTTTCATAGTAAAATATCTATAAATATTATTACAAAAATTTCTTCACTAAAGACTTACTTTATATAAATCTTGAGATAACTTCATATATAATTATTAAATCAAATAAGATGAATAACTTAATTTAACTAAAACAAGTTTCCAAATATACCCAAACCACTATACCATCTTAAAATACTTAAATACATACATAAACATAATTATATTATTTTTAAAAACACCATCACAACTTAAAATTCTGCCACAGTTATAAACAATATTAAAAATACCACCGAACTTATTCAAAACACCAACATAAAATTAATAATACAACTATCATACAAACACATCTCACATCACTATTTTCTTATACTTCCCTTTTATACTTCTATTATGAGAGTAACCATAAAAAAAAAAACCAATAACTATAATGAATGCTACTATATGTTAATGTTTTAAATTCACACTACATTAAACTCAGAATGACACAACACAAAAGCAAGCTAAAATGGTACGTTGGTTTCATAGTCTACTGATTTATTATCTTTTCCTTTGGAATGAAATGATGTATTGTTGGCATCCTCTTTGACTTATTATTATTCAATCACAAAGTGTGATTGGACTCTTCATGCAAATATCATGAACACAACTCCACTTTATTTTAAAGGCTTGAAATATGGTGTCCCCATAACTCGACACAATAACACCACTTTATATTGTAATAATGCTTTTAAAATTGACATTAAAAAGTTCAAAATAACATTTCATGATAATTATTATTTATGTTGGAAAAAATATAAAAATATAGAGAATACGTTGTAGAATAATTTGTTTTCGATAGATTAATTGTGTAATTAGAGGAAGAGCATAACAAGTTGTTATAGCTAATTTTACACATTCTAAGTTTTTAAATGGTACATTAGATTTTAACTTTTTTTTTTGTATGTAACTTAATTGTTTATAGCTATTGTTTCGACTTCTGAATAAGAAAGATGAATGTTGTTTCTGTTATGTATGTAAGGGTCAAAAAGTGGTCATTTAAAATTATCGTCTAGAACATATTCCCTATTGCCTCTTACCTGTTCGCTTTGACAACTAAAAAATTTGCACAGTTGATCTAACACTTATGCAAAAGTGACCTAATAATCACGTGCTATTGGTATCAGTAAAGTTGAGAATTGATGCAATTCCTAACTTTTTTTCCCAAAAAGATGGGTAGCTATTGGGTCACTAGGCGATTTTTAGCAGGCTTTTAATGAACAAGATTCAATGGATGGAATTGGAACATAGGTGGTAATTAGTGCTCTTCCCCTAAATGATCTCAATCTATAAAACATTGTTAAATAATTGTAACTCAATAAAACATTGTGATACGGACTTCATGTTAGAAATAACACAATTATCAGAGCCTATAAATATATTATCAAATAATTGTTATTCAATGAAACAATATGATATAGACTTCCACACTACAAATAACAAGATTCACAGTATATAAAAATATTCGCAAATAATTATAATTTAATGAAATATTGTCATACAAACATCACATTACAAATAACAAGATTATCATAATCTACAAATATATTATCAATATTTTAATTCGATGAAGTGGTGTGATACTGAATTCACATTACAAAAAACACAAAACAATAATATACAATTCTAAAATTGCTTTGTTGAATTTTTTATAAAAAAAAAAGAAATTAATAGATTGATTATATAGGTTAACTATGAACTTATAGTACACAATTCACATAAGACATGCAAGTAATATAAATTATTTCTAAGTCAACATTACAATATCTACAACTATTATAAACAATCCCAAAATCTAAAATTCAACCTGCTATATCTTTACATCAAATTGATATTTGATTAAAATAAGCAAATATTGTACAAAGTGCAGTTTTGCAAGTGCAGGCCATGTGATCCATTGTTGTGGATGCAAAACGGTACATTCCTCAATATCAATGCAATATCTCAACAAAACAATTGGTGGTCCCTTTCAACTTTTAAATTTCAAACTCAAATTTGCACTTGAGAAGTCAATATACACAAGCCTAGCACCTTGCAACTTTAGTTTCAAATGAGGGACAGCTATTATTTACAAAAATCTTTTCTAGAAGGAATTAGTGTTTAAATATTATAAAGTTTCTCAACAAGGATTACACCAAAGTCAAATAATCATGTGAGTGAGTACTTTTAGATTACAAGTGTATCATTGAGATTAAGTGTTTTCTTGATTGTTGATTGTTGATTGTTTATTATGGTATAGAAATAAATTGTTTTATTTAATGTAAAATGGTTTAGATTGATTTTAGAGTTTGGATGATAAAGGATATTGAGTATTTATAAATTTAGTAGAGGATGGGTAGGCTACAATTTGAAAATAATAAAGGAATATTTTTTTATTTGAAATGATCTAGTATAGGTGTATAAGTTAATGTTTTTTGTTTTGTTTTGAAGATGTCTTGTAGGTTCAAGATTTTTTGGCAATTTAAATCTAAGTTTGAACTCAAGTACAATGATCTTGATTTGATATGTAAAAATGAATTTAGTTGAATGAGAATCAATTGATAGAATGTGTATGCAAAAATCTTCTCATCTTTCTCTTCCTTGAATCTAAATTTATCAAGCTTGAACCTAAATTTATCAAGTCAATGCTTATAAACACGTTTAGGAAGATTGCTAAATCTCTACATGCAAGTTTTATCAGGCCAACCTTCTAAACGAGCGAACTTTATAGCTTTGAATGAATATTTGAGGGAAACATGTGTTAATGTGCAAATATTTATATGATTGTATGCAAACCATAATTCTTTACCTCATTAAAATGTGACTTATACTCTAGTTTTTATCCTCTTATACATACTAGATAATGTATTAATGACACGTCGACGATCTTTAAAACTCAAAACATAAGGACATGTTACATATAAGTACTTCAAGTTTACTCATAATGACTAGTGGAAAGAGGTGAATTTTCAAAACTTTTAAACTTGAAAATTTGAGTTTTCGATTCAATCCTAAGTCATATGGAAATGTACCAAGTGGGAAAATGATCAAATTGGGTGTATGGAGATTAGTGCTAATATGAATCGATAAAATTTAATGTGTGAATAGAGAGAAAATAGGGTTGGATGTTTGAGAACATGTGTAAATAAGGACAAAATATATAGGGAAGCGTGTTGGGTCATGAGCCAAACTTAGCGCAAGTGTATGCCACCTAACGATATGTAATTATAATAAGAAATTTCATCATGATGGACCAAAAACTAAATGGAGTTGGCATGCATATATGTAATTCTTGCCATTAACATTTCTAATCAATTAAGTGAGGGATATGGGTCATATCTTGTTCTTTTTGTATAATGTTTTTTAGAGTAGTTCTTGATTAGATTGATGGTCAAGAAAGAGTTCGTTACGACGTGATAATGGATATCTACCATATGTATTTACAAAGATACTTAATATCTATATCAAATATTGAAAACCCATAAATAATACCTACACAAACTAATATTAGTACAACTAGTGGATTCATAAACAAACTCATGTTAATGGATAGCGGAGAATATTTCTATTAAATACTACACACATATCAAAATTGTTCAAATTTAGCAGAAAAGTATTCAAGCGCTTAGGAGTTCAGAACTATAGGTGACGTCCTCACTTTTGATTAGTCTCGCATTATTCTATAAGAACTTGATGGCCTCAATAGCCTTTTCCATGTTAAATCTCTCCTAAATAATAGGATTTTGTTTAGGGTGCATAAATCCAACACAACCATAGTTGGATTATACCTGGACCTATGCCACCTTTTAGATCTTCTTGAATGATAATGAATTCCTTGATTAGACCTAGCCGTATTGTCTTGATGTCATGAATCATTCTAATTGAAGCTAAAGGTTTACATTTTTAGCCAAAGCATGTGGGAAATGAGAGATTATTAGGGATTTCTTTACTCTCTACCTCATTTATCCCAACCTTAAACTTATTCTACATATAATATTTTTCCAATACCTTCATAAACTCCTTATGACCTGTGATAATAAAGATATTATTGAATAAGGTGGAGGAGAAACTAGTATTACTCAATGTTGTGATGAACCCTTAATGAATATGAACTTAGAAAATCTTGTATAAATTACATGATATCACCACCCTACAACAAAAAAACATCATTCTCATGCTTGCATGTATCTATAGTGCCATGATGACCTATAATTGAAGAGATGCATATCAAATTACCCTTAAGGAATGTGGGTTGTCGAGACTAGTGATTAGTTATATTAAATATCCTATTCTTGCATGCTTAGTTAGTGATATTTTTTCAAATTATAAGTATGGCTTACTTGGCCAGATTAGTAGGATTAAGAGAAAGTTATTCTCTCTAATTAATATTTCAAGTCAACTGGACAAGAGATAGAACCTTAGTGACTAATAAAGTGTGGTTAGTCAACTAATATGTTTCAAATGATATTTATATACACTTCAATGTAATTGAGTTTTATGTGGTGGTCTTTTTTATGGTTGCTACATAATAGATGTCAATTGATAATGAGAAATTTTGTTTCTCACTAATTATGATAAATAATGACTAACACACCTAATATGCCTATATTCAACGAGAAACATATATTTTCCAATGTTATTTAGTGACATGTTATTTTGCAAATGACTTTGGATGATCCCTGTAAATATGCAACCATGTACATGTATGATTTTGGAATGCGAGAACATGAGTTTTGAAAATCACAGATATATCGATAATTATATTTGGGGACACGATCACAAATCATAATTGTAGCCAATGTGATAAATTATTGACACCTTAATTGGAGAGAATCCAAACAATATTTTGTAGCATGTTGAAGGATGAATCACATACTAAGGTAGTAGGTGTAGCTAAAGATTCAAATCATGCATCCATTACATTAACTTGAAGTAATATAACATAAGAGTGATAAAATTTAAAGTATCCATTATTTTAAATATAGTCTTATATAATTACCTTACAAACTTGTGAATAACTATGATGTAAATATATTTTATTTCAAAAACACCAAATATTATACATCATATTTATCTTATGAATAGTAAAAATGAAGATGTGTTGTTTTTCAAAGAGTATCAAATCTTATAAAATTACCTTCACTGAATAAAATAAACAAATATCACCACTATCAATTACAAGAAAGAGCCACTCTATATGTTAGGTGGACGTATGAAATCAACACCCTATAAACAACTAAAAAAAATTAAACTTAAAATATGTCTAAGAAAACAATTTGAAAAAAATTAACTTTTAAACTCAATCATTAACTTTACTAAAACTTTCGCTAATCAAAATAAAGTTTTGAATTATTATTGAAGTTATTTGTTCAATCCCACAAGCTCATGAATCACTTGCAAGCAAAAGATTGTTACATTTGAAGAAAAGTCATGATTAATGATATGCAACATAGAAAATCAATATAATAATCAGAATACTCAGTTCAATTTTTTTAGAGAAAAATAATATCCATATTAATATTGTAAAAACAACGACAAATGATAGATATAAGTTATATTAGATGCATGGAATTTTCACAGTCCATCATAATTAGTAATTTATGGCTTCTGGATCATGAGTGTGATCCGAAGCGTGAAAAAAAGTGCTACACAGTCAAAATCCAGAAGCCATAAATTACTAATAAGTTATATTATTTTACATTTCAATTTTTTTTGTAATTTGTATTAAATTTTTATATTCTTGTATTTTTTGAATTGTTTTCACTTTATTTAGTGATGTACAAACATTTTCAATTATAATTTTTTAAACCAATAGTATTTATAGAAATAATATAAAAGCATATTTAAAAACTCTATACCTCCTAGAATTATAAGATTATAGTATTATACATTTCAAATTTCAGTCCAACTTTTTTTTTTTTTTTTTCTCAAATACTTACATCCTTATCCTTACCCTCTTTCAATTATCTTTACCCTCTTTCAAAAACATTTGATATTAAATTAAACAAATGAACAATTTCATCTAATAGTTTGATGTTATATTTATAAACTATAAACATTCAATCATGAACAATGCATCCAATCTAATATGATTATGACTCTTAACTAAATATTAAAATGATGTTATAGATGGAATCTCATCTTCCCCTACATGAGTGGAAGTCTAGTTGTCCATGATTAAGTTTCTAGTCTAAAAACCCACTTGATTGGGTTGAAAAAATGTCCATTAACCCTTGACTTCAAGTGAAACTTTGTCTAGTGTTGTACAGCTTTGACTAAAAAGATAAACAAAAGGCGCTCAAAAGTATCCTTTTCGAAGTTGTTATGGGGCATGTTCCACGTGAAACTATTATTGCCTTTACTACTTCACCCATATCGATGAACAAATCATTTCTATTTTACATTTTTTGAACAAGCCCAATATGTAGTCATAATTTACTTATCAATTTCTCACATAATAACTAATCATGGATATGTTGTCTCTATCATGTATATGCAAATAGCCCTTAGGAAAGGAGTGGTTGTTCCTACCTAGTCCTACTAAAGGGTAAAATGGAAGTTTCTAAGAAGTTCATGGTGGGATGTAATTTTTTGAAAGATGGTACATGATTTAATGGTAGGATGGAAGTAGTATTTTTATTTTAGTAAATAATTTTATTTGGAAGATGGTACATGATTTAATGGTAGTATAGGAGTAGTATTTTTATTTATTTTTAAATAATTTTATTAAATCATTTTTTTGATGTCGAATAGAATTGTATTTTTCGATTGATTAAGGTTGACTAAATTCAGTTTTAAAATTTGGTAATCTAAAGTTAATGTTCAATATTACATTATGATTTGGGAAAATCACGCATGTGAAACTGCTATTGTAGCCACCTCAAATTGCTCTCCCTTCTCTCTCCTCCTCGACCTTTGCATATCTCATTTCTGCTCAACTTGAGTTTATCTAGCATGCCTTTTGGTTCTGCACTTGTGTGTGGAAGTGGTGGTTATCCCCTTTTTTTCGTTACTTTTTGTTCCTTTCATGTAGGCTTAGTCATGAAAGCTTGTCGTGATTAGTGTTTATTCTTCCCATGATGGTCAATCACACTATTAGGTCCATATGGTTATCAATTTCTTATGGAAATTTCGTTGCTATATTTATTTTTTCCAATCTCTTCAATTTGAAACTCAAATTATTTGTACCAATTTGTATGTTTAGATTGCTAGTATATCCATCATGTTTCAAGGAAAACTACAAATGAAAATTGATTTCAAAAGTCTCATGCGCGGTTTATAATCCCAATTTTAAATATTTGAAGGGAAACACATATTTGGAAGCTAATTGTTGATAGTTTTGAAACATATTCTTCTCATGTTTCCTCTCTAATTTTGTTTTAGCACTATTGTGGTTATTCTCTCATATTCAGGATATGATATACCCTTTTAGTAGCTCTATCTATTTAGCTTTTGAAGGAAGATGGTTTCAAGTTTCAATATAAGATTGTTCTTCCTACAATTATTTTGGTACTAGTATCATTGTCCTCCTCTATTTCTAGTATATCATCTCTATGTAAATATATCTAATAATTCTAAGTCTTCTACTTGTGATGGGAGATAATTATATATTTAAGTTTATTTTTGTTCTTCCTACAACTATTCCATGTTTTATACCCCTTGTTAATCACTTTTAACCAGTTTATTTATTTGTGCATGCAAGTTTATGATTATGCATCTATGATCTATTTTATATAATTTTAATAGCTTTAATTCAAAAAGAAGTTTTTTTGCTTTATCCTTAGTTTATTATATTTATAGATTTTAAATGAGATAAAAATAGTGAAGGGAAAAAGATTCTAACAAAATGTTTTTTTTTGGAGTTTGAAATTTATTTTATTTTGTTTTGTTTTGTTTTAGATTGTGTGTGATTAAGAGCAAGAATCAAGAATTTGCATCTTATCTTATCCTTGTTTATTTGTATATGTGTTAGGAGAACAAATTTATGCGTGATTACATTTTCTTTGTCACATTTGTACCCATACAACCATAGTCGTGTACTACTATGGAGGTGCTTTGTATAACTTGCTACAATATGTAATGAAAATCATCTATTGAGACTAGATTGACCATAGGAGCCTTTGGGAGCTTGTCTTCAAATAGTTAAATAGAAAAAAAATCATTGTTGAAGGTTGAACCCCACAAAGGATTTTAAAGATTTAAATGAATCCATATAAAATAGACAAGATGCCTAGGAAATCAAGTTTTAGTATCTATTTGAGTGTGTGTTTAGCTAAAAAGGTTTATGATTGTTTCTTATAACTATGGCTCTTAATATTTGGTTGGTTGTATGCACAAGTTGAGTTATGGTGTTCTCTTTTATATTATTCGTTACCTCTTCACATTTTCATAAATATTGACACATAAGGGAAAGATATAGACTATAGTGAAAAAATGTAAGTGTCAAAATTGCAAACAAATAGCTTTTGAATGTTGCAAGCATAACCATGCATGGCCATATCTAGGATACATAATTGTGGGCATAGTAGCATTGAAGCTAGTCAGAGGGCAAGGATTCATATGGAATTGACATGATATAGTTTGAAAAGACTAAATGTGAAATGTATTCTAGGTTTTAGGGTTATTAATTTGCCAAACAATCATTAAAAGATTGTCATAACATTTATTAATACATAATTAAGCTAGTTGAGTGTAAGCTAAAGTGGAGGGGAAAATGTTAAGTAGTTCCTTTCAATTCTCTACACTACCCTTACCTCGATTTGAATCTCAACATATTTTTGACCATATTAAATCTCATTATGTGAGATTTTTCCTAGATTCAAGTATGTAGTTTTTAGTCAATATTCATTGACATATTTTTCATGAGTATTATCTCACATCAACCCATCTCTTATGAGCATGGATACTCCACTTAGCACTCATTACATCTAGGTGATGATCACAAGGATGAAAATGAAGACTTCCAAAGAGGTCACCCTTCGTAGTACTATTCCAATTCAAAAAAATTTAACCATGGAGTTCCCCCATGATCAAGCCAACTTATCCTACTACTCCATTTTCTATATAGGTTTGATCTCGTATAAATTAAATGGTCAAGCATTCTTGATTTAAGGTAGTACTAAGTTGGGTGACCTCCTAAGAAATCTTAATTTTTCACACCTATGGTATCACTTAAATGCATTGAGTGCTAAATGAACCATCCATGCTTGTGTGAGAGATTTTTTTTGTGAACCACTACTCATAAATATAGGCCAATGACAATAAATAAGATAAATATGTAGTTGAATTATAAAAGAAAAAATCATATAATTTGACACATTGTTAAAACAACACCTACTCAAAAATGTAAAATATTTTCAAGCATATAAAACTCATATACAAGAAATCCATAAAATTGTATAAAATTTATTATTTATATTAATTTTAAAATATAAAATATGTAATTTGGAATAAGTTTTATAATTCAAAACCTACTTACAAAAATGTTTGAGTGTGATAGTGAAGCTCATATATATGTGCCCTTTTTGCCTTATACTTTTTGACTCATAATGAGATTGTCTTTAAATCCATTGATTAGTGTGTGAGATAGTATATTTCACACAAAAGGTGATAGAAATTTTTTTCTATCTGAATACCAAAATCATACATTACCATTAGTTGATCTTGATTTTGTTATCTATTGCAATCCAAGCCCAAAAAAATGCATTTTAATATAGATCATCTTCATATCCATGGATTTGAATCTCAAACATAGACACCAAAAAATGTCCTTATGAAATCAATAAATTTCAACTATTAATTAAATAAATATTATTATTTGTTTAATTAATTCATTAGCTTCTTCATCTATTATTTAAATAAGTATTGTTATTTATTTAAATAATTCGTTAGCCTTTTCTATCCTAAATATTAAATAAATTACTATTTATTTAATTAGTCAGTTTACCATAGCATATTTCTTCTATTTATGGAATAAACACATTTTTAATTACAAATCACCATCAACCACATGGATCAACTCCTACATTATATCACCACTTTTTGCTTGTATATTCATTTAACCTTTCCCACCTTGTCTATGTCTAGGTTCAATTCACCTTGAAAAGTCAACACTCCTTTACCTAACCTTTAATCCCAGCCACTCATTTTATAATGCTTCTTAATACTATCCACTCCTTTCATAACCCTACTGAACCTTGCATTCTATGCAATCTCCTAGCACCTCTTAATCTCAACCATTAATTTTCATGGGGTTTCTATGAAAGATATTTTATCCTCATTTTCAAAGATTGTCTTATGTGGCTTTGGAGAACTTAAGGTATTGTGATCTTGAGCTATATTGCATACTTGTACCCTTGCTATCTGTGAGAGTGTATTATCATTCATATCACCATCATATTGCCATAATTTGCTACATCCACCTTTACACTTTATCAATCAACCATCTCCATTCTCCATAACCTCTTGTGATTTATGCTAGAAAACTGAGAGCACCCACATTTCAATCACACACAAGATCTTGGAAGATAGAAGGATAAGGGAATCAAGTGTTTCATGAAGGCACTATTTTGATTTTTATGTTTATCTAACATGTGTTTAGTGCTTTTTTGAAGTAGTGTTCTCTTGGTATGATGATTGAATGCATTATGGATTCCTTGGTTATGGTTGAGCTTGACTAGGGTTCATAGTTTTACATGTCCTTTTCAATCATCGTCATCAAATTCTTTATTTTTTACTTTAAATTAAATCCATCCTTCTATTTTTACTATATATCATCTCATTTCAAGTGTGGATTGTTCCAAAATGCATAGTAGGGTGGTGTATTTAAAGGCAACTTCAATCATTTAGGACTTAGGTAGGAACCTATTATGCACCTCATGGTTTCAATTATAAAAGATAATTTTTTTAATGTTAGAATAGAATCATCATCCTAAGAACACATTACACCATGTCTTGAATTAAAGGCACTAGTGTTCACAGACCCATGTTTCTCTTGTCCATTTTTTTGAAATCAAGAAAAACAAATCTTGGATGAGAAATTAAAAATAGTAACATTCAAAATTTGAAGATGTAAAAAAAACAAGAGTCGTTGTTCTATGAATCTACTTTCTAAACTACTAATTTTTTAATGTTGGAGATAAAGGGGTTCGAATAGGGGGCCAAAAAATAGCTATTATTTTTATCAAAAAATATAGCATAGCATATGGTGCGGTCCCCATAAAATGTCAAACTTTTTAGTATTTAAAAATTTCTTAAGTGAGAAAACATCTAACACCATCTTTTTTTTTGGGTTCGGTAATAGATGATTTTTATTAATATTAAAAAGCATTACATAAGGTTCTTAAAATGAAACACTATTCCAGGCCTGCGGCCATGATAAAAAATAGCCATCTCTTTCAAAGTTTACAATCTGATAGACAATACTAGGCTTTACAAAATAACAACCCCTAACTAGCCTTCATATTCTAGGCAACTTGATAGATTCAGTATAAATAGTAATAGGAAAATCTATATGACAGACTACTATCCACATATCTTCGGTAGCAACTTTACAAACTAACAAAAGCAAAAGTCTCCAAACTTCCATTACTCTAGCAATATTTGACTGGTCATACTGCCTTGTAGTTCCTATCCCTTCGTTGCATCCAGGTTCTGGCCCTCCATAGGATTTCCATAAGTTCCACCTCTTCCGTTGCAAATTTAGGTTCTTCATTGCTCCGGATCTCCATTTTAATCTTCTCCCACTCTGCCTTTCTCTGCACATTGTAGCTTCCCTTATCCTCTTTTCCCACCCACCTTATAAAGGGTATCAACCCATGCTCCTTAGCTTCCTCATCATCTTCAATGCATTCAAATATGTCTATGCCAACCCCTGGTACCACCCATTCTAAAATAGACTCCAGGTCGCCCAACAGGTCTTCTACAAATAGAACCTCAACTACCCATTTGACTACATCTGTCGACTCACCCAATTCTAATCCCCATTCCATAACCATTGATATAATAGTAGTGTTGTCTCTGCGCATGAGCTGGAACTCTTGGAATTTCGGCCTTAAAACCCCAATGACCATTGTCACCATTGTGTCTGACTTAATTTTCACCATCCTGACAATACGTTCTTTGCTAGCAGGTCCTGGGAATGATTTGATTTGACGCTTGGTCGTCACTATGAAATTAGCATGCATCTTCATTGCCTCAAGAAAACCTGCACAATTTGATAAAACACAAAGAAAATAGAAGCAAACTAATGTTAGTTGTGATATGGACACCTTCATGGGATGAATTTCCACTTCAAAACCTGTCCAAATCTCACTGCTCGCTGTCAAATCTATCATTACTCCCATAAATGCATGGAGAGCTAATGTCAAATCCTTCCTTTACGGTGTCTTGTCTCGCGAGTGAAGCTCACATTTTGAAGAGAGCAGTCATATCACTCATTTATGAGCACCATCAAAATCTAATCGATTTCCTCTTTTTAAAATGGTGACTTGTTGACATCATATGGGGTGTCCACCTCATCTCAAACTTGACATGACATATCACCCTGCCACCTCACTCACCAAGTGCACTCTTCGAGGGCTACTCCATTCCATAGGACCAGCCGCCATCTTTTGAGGGATTAATATATAAGCCCTACACTGATGCCTGCTAAAATTTAAAAATCTATTCAAGGAGAAAATAATCATTAGTTTTCAAAGTTTCTATTTTCAACTCTCCTACCTTATCAAGGTTAAGGCCCATTTAGAAAGAACATCTACCTCATTGTTTCCTTCTCGGTAGGTGTGAGTGATTTTGAATCCTATAAAAGTCTGGATCACCATCATAACAGAGTTAACTAATGGTTGAAGGTGCCAAGCCTCTGTTTGTCCATTTTTAAAATCATTAATAAGAACCAACAAATCACCCTCCAGATGAAGTTTCTGGATTCCTAATGTAACTCCCATTCTAACTATTAGTAATGCAACATTCCCTTCAACTACATTATTTGTTCCTGCTTTTACCTCATAGCTCCAAAGGCCATAATTTCCCCATTAAAATCCCTTAGAATTGCACACACACCTGATGGCCCCGGGTTTCCCTTCGAAGCCCCATCAAAGTTGGCTTTGATCCAACCCTCTTCAAGAGCTACCCATGTGACATCTTCATGGGATTTTAGTTTTCTCACCCCTTTTGAGCCTACCTTCCCATTTCTACACTTCAATCTAGGCCAAGCCTTTTGTGACTTTTGATCCATCACTGTAAACGGTGTAGATAGAGGGATTTTGGAAGCACAAGCATTCACAGTTTCTTCTATGGAGTGATTAATTCTTAGTTTCAGCCTCATAATCTCCTCTTTTTCTCCTAAAATAGCCTTCAATTTCTCTCTTTCCACACCTCCCATATGAGAATAGAAGGACTAGCTACCCATGTAGCAGAGAAAGTAGACCTCATTGGTGGTTTTGGCCATCCACAAAAGATTTCTTTCAATTTTTTGGGAAGGGGAGCGTGCCAACCCACTTTCCCCTTTAGCATCTCCCAACATTGTGAATTAATTTTACATGTAACCAGCAAATGATTGACATCTTCATCCGCTTCCTCACATAGTAGGCACCTTGTCGGCCCCTGAATTCTAAACTTTTGTCTTCTTATACATGTTAAGATCCTTTCTTTGGTTGCTAGCCAAGCAAAGGCCCCTACTTTGGGGAGGCAATCCTTACTCCAAAGCAACCTAGTGGTCCAATCCTCTGAGTCAACGATTCTCTCAAGAAGATAATATCTAAGCTTTATAGTATATTTGTCACTACTAGTTGCACACCATTTGATTGCGTCCCTGTCATTAGTCATAGTCACACTTCTAGTTTCAAAAATCTCTTTCATTGCAGCTAGTTGATGATTATTAAGCCCCATATTGTCTATATTCTTCCATCCCTAAACTTCACCCAGAGGGCCATGCTTCACTTCCATGTAATCACACAGATATTCCCCCCAACTTGCTGAGAATAGTAACTTCAGCTCATGATAATCTAGATTTACTGATAAAACAAGATAACCATTCCATGACTCATCCCAGAACTTTTCCCTCTCATCATTTCCAATCTTCCATGTAAGGTGTTGTGTGATAATTGGTCTGTAGGTAGTTTAAAATTCCATGCCGTTGAGCCTTTAGGAGGATGAGGGGTAGTAAGGATTCTCTCCTCTTCCATTGAGTCCAAATATGTGGTCTTCAATAATTTGACCCAAAATAAATTGAGGTTTTGGAAGATGCTCCATACTAACTTAGATCCTAGAGCTTCATTAATTAAATTCCAATCTCTCAGTACTGCACCCCCTTCTACTTTTGGTTTACAGACTTTTTTCCAAGCTATAAGAGGTCATTTATCTTCCTCACTTTTACCATTCCACAAAAACTTTCTCATTCTCTCAGCTATAATCCGATTAATCTTTTTAGGAATTTTTAGGCGCATCATAGAAAAGATGGGAATGGCACTAATCACATATTTGAGTAAGAGTATCCTTTCTGCAAAGGTTAGCCATCTACTCTTCCATCCTTCCAGTATTTTAGTGCATTTCCCAACCAAATATTTCTACAAACTTGCTTTGGAAGCTCCTTTGAATAAGGGGATACCCAGGTATTTACTCGGTAATCAACCTCCCCTCATTCCAATAATTCTACAAATATCTCTTTGTTTTCTTTGGTCAGCATTAAAAAATTAAACCTATGATTTTTGCCAGTTAATGAATTGTACGGAAGCATTACTATATGCATCTAGTGTTTCTTTGATAATTCTTGCTTCTCGAAGGGATGCCTCTCCCGTTAAATTGGTATCATCAGTGAACTGTAGGTGCGTAAAAGGATCCAACCCACCAGCCATTTTAATACATTTCCAGACTCCCAGTTGCCTTTTAGATTTTATCAGCCTCCCCAATACCTCCACCATAATAATGAACAAAAAAGGGGAAATCGGGTCTCCTTGGCGAATACCTTTATTGGATTTGAAAAAGCCCTGAGGGCTGCCATTCACTAAAATAGAAAACCTAGGAGTTTTAATGCAGCACTCCACCCATTGAATCCATTCCTTACAAAATCCAAAGAAATAAAGGACTTTAATGAGGAAAGCCTTATTTACAACATCATATGCCTTCCTAATGTCTAGTTTTATCATTATCTTTTTTGATTTGTTCTGATGGAGGGTGTGAATAATTTCATGTGCTTCAATAATTCCCTCATATATAGATCTGTCTAGAGTAAAACCACTTTGTTCTTCTGAAATAATAGATTTTAAAACATTTTTCAATCTATTTGCCATGACTTTGGAAATGATCTTGTAAATGGCATTACATAAAGATATTGGTCTAAATTCATCAAAGGATAATTTGTCCTCTTTCTTAGGGATAAGGGTGATGAAGGTAATATTGAATTCCTAGAACAAAAAGCCTCCTACCCTAGACTCTTCAACCACATCCCACACCTCTGACCCTACCAAGTCCCAAAAATGTTGATAGAATATGGCTGAAAAGCCATCTGGTCTAGGAGCCTTCTGTGCTCCAATGCTGAAAGAAGCCTTTTTAACTTCCATCATAGTACACAGTTGTTTCAACATTTCATTATGGGCAGCCGAAATACACTCTGGGATAAAATTCTGGATATCCAGCTCCTGATTAAGGTCAACAGGCTCATTCCAAAAGATGTTTTGGAAGTATCTTATTGCTTCCTGGTTAATTGCTTCATGGTCTTGTATCAGCTCACCCTCATTATTTTGAATTGAGTATATTTTATTCTATGATCTTTACACTTTAACAGAATTGTGAAAAAGGAAGTATTTTTGTCTCCTTCTCTGAGCCATAACTCTCTTGATTTCTCTCTCCAAAACGTCTCTTCCCTACATAAGACCTCACAATATAGTTTCTTCAACCTATTCTCTTCTTTGAAGTCTGCATCGGTCATCCCATTAGAAATAACATTGGAATTTAACATATCCAACTCCCTTTCTAAGGATTCTTTCTCAATAAAAACACTCTTGAAAACATCTTTGTTCCAACCTTTCACTTGTTCTTTTAAGTATTGTAAATTTTTACAGAAGATGAAAGCCTTGTTACGTTTTCTCAAGGGAGCCTAATTCTACCACTGTCACTTGGTCTTTGATGGTGGCATGTCTAAGACACATGGCTTCAAACTTAAACGGGGCTCTATCTGGTGCTTTGTCCTCCTGAAGCCTCACACTAATCGGGTAATGATCAGAACTAGTCATAGGTAAAATCTTTGTTATGCATGTCCAGTTGGTAGCTGCCCAATCGCCAGCTAAAAGAAACCTATCCAAATTTTACATTATATTTAGGAATACACTCCTATTAGTCCAAGTGAATTTCTTATTTCTTAAATCAAGATCAACCAAGCCATTCTCTGTCACAAAATCTGAAAAACCCCTCTGACTCTGTCTTGCCCAACCAAGCCCACCTTTTTTCTACATTAGATTTAAAATAGCATTGAAATCTCTACCTAATAGGAAGATCTCATATGGGTTTCTGTTAAGGATTTTTGATAAATCCTGCCAAACAACTTTCTTTTGAGTTGAACTATTAGGGCCATAAACATTAACAGCTTGGAAATGTGCAAGGAGTTGTTTGGACTTTACTTCCACCCAAATCTAGGATCTATTACTTTCCTTGATATTCACTTCTATTGTGGAATCTTCCCACAAAATACACAATCCCCTAGAGGCCCCCTGTGCCTCTGAGAAACAACATCTCCATCTACGAAATTTGTTAGAAAATATAGGTATCTCTTCCCCACTAAGCTTTGTTTCTTGCAAAAAAATAACAGCTGGTTTCACCTGATCAAAAGCTCTTTTGATCACCCAAACCTTATCAGGGGCATTGCAGCCTCTAACATTCCATGATATGATTTTCATGGCGCTTGGGGAGGGGCAAAGCCTGTCCCTATCAACAGCAATTTAGACTGGTTTGTTGCACTACCATCTAAGGCTATTCTCACCTTGTTTGACTTTCTTCCCCTTTTTCCCTTTCTCCTAAAGAGGGTTTTGTTTTCTCAGAAGGGATTTTCTCAATAGTCCTAACTTTTATCAGTCTATAAGTGTCTAAAATGACAAACTCGTCTTCCTACCCCTCCTCCAATTGTGAAATGTAATCAGAATCAGAATCACTAGTCTTACCATTGCTATCTTTCACATTATCAAAGGAGGAATCCAAGTTTCTAATCGGGGATATTTGTATATCTTTAAAACCGTCCTCCTCTGCAAAATTTGAAACACTAAATTTATACATCATGCCTAGTTCTTCGCTATGCAATCTCAATAGAGGCACACATTGGGCTATCTTGTAGTATTTATCTGGTTTAGGTGAACATCGGGTAATAGAAGTTTCCCCAGCTTGTTCCTCTACACCACCACTCGGTTCCATCTCTAGTCCATGCTTTTTTGGATTATGGGTAATGTCTGTGTGCTTTCCCATATTGCCTAGGGTAGGCTCGGATGATACCTCAAACTCTGTTCTAGATTTCCATTGCTACCCCAGCACACTGTGATTAGCTATCACCTCGATTTTGACCCCTACTAGGGCTGAAGCTATTCCACCCTCATGACTATCCAAATTTGGAGTAGGGCCATAAACTTCCCCTCTCCATTCATTTTCCATGATCCCATCAATAGTCTCTTTAATTCTTCCCTGTAATATCCCTTGGTTTTTTGTTTCATCCAATCTCTCATCTGTTCTTTCTGAGATTATCCTTTACAGTTCTGAATCTAAATTCAGATTCCAGGGCCTTTGCTCAATGATTTGAATAATCTTATTATTAATCATATTGGCTTCTCAGGATTTACCTTTTTTGTTATTATTTTCACCAGTCTCCTTGTTTACATTAGTGTTATCTTCCCGAGGGTCCTTTTCATTATCCATTATCAGTTTCTGCTTCCAAACTCCATTTTTGGTTGTGATTAATAGTGTATTGGGTAAGGGATGAACCTCTTGCCACATAATCATAATTTTTGGGCATGTTGACATATTTCTATCCAGTAGACATTCTTCGGCCTTGACGATACTGCCTAAGTTGTTTCCAATAATTCTTAGGGTTTCAAAACCCCAATACTCGTGTGGTAGGTTTGGTAGTTTAACCCAAATGGGTAGCTCTCTAATGTTTTATGTTTCTGGGTCAAAGTTCTTAGACCAATCTATGATATAAAGGCCTTTCCCATCTATCATGTAGGGATCATTTTTTAGCTCCCATTCTTTACCTTGGGGGGATGGTGTTGTGACCAAGTAGAATCTGTTAGCCATTGTTTTCAATGTGAAGGCATGCCCCCACAATTTGTTACAACATTCCCTTAGTTTACTGAGAGAGGGCCATTCCCCAGCCCGTTTCAAAAAGAAAGCATGACTTTCTAGAAAGAAAATAGATTCATTCCAGACTATATTTTCAATTGAAATAGTAGCTTATTCTACCCTATGAAATACCTCAACGAGAGCCACCACCTCCTTTTCCACCACTTTAGGTTTCCAAAACTTCTCTTATATCCTTCTGAAGTCAAAAAAATGCTCATATGGCTGCTGGTTTTCTTTATGTAGGTTTCTGAAGTTTCTTTCCATGGTTGTTGTGCTACCATTCAACGGACCTTTAAACCAGGGTTGTTTCACTCCACCACGTTGGTTTTGGAAGTGAATCTTTCTTGGTTGATCTCTCTCCCGACTAATGTTATTAGAAGGAGCTTGATTTCCCCATCATTTTATCGTTTAATCCAAGCCTTCATGATTAATGAAAGGTTTATGCTCTTGCATCTGCAATGGCTGCTTCCAGTAACCGTTGGGATGTGGTTTTTTCAAACATCCACCTCCTGCCCACTCTTTGTGTCGCTCCATTTTTTCTCCACACTATCACCATCTATTTTATGTTTCTTTTTTTTTGCTAATTTTTTAATGATTACATAATTTTTTTACTATTTTTTTAAAAGGGACACATCCTAAAAAATTAAAAAAAATGAGCACACTACCCCTATTCTTTATGAAAACAAATCAAAAATCAAAATTTTAAACTTTGTATAGAATAGTGTCTAGTTTCTAAAAATGTTTAATTTATATGAAACTTTGACAAAAGGGTTAAAAATGTGTTGTAAATAATGGAATGGTGTACTGAGAGGGGAGGGGTGAATCAGTACCCTCAAAACTTTTATCAATTAACCTTTATCATTTTGTAATTAATACATTATATTACCATTCATATATGTTATTCTATCTTTGTGTATGTACCATCAATTCATAAACTAATTAGCATGTAAAACATTCATAGAAGCATTCATGAAATGTATAGACACATGACAAAAGATTTGGTAACGCAGTAAACCCTTGTTAGAAGGTAAAAACTACGGTGGTGATGAAACCCACAAAGCTTCACTATTTGCAGAATGGAAGGGGTCAGTTAAGGCTTACAATTTGATCACTTCTGATGATCTACCATGTTAGGAGTATTATGTATAGACTAGTTAAGGTCTACTATGTTAATAGATTTTGCAACACTATTTAGTATGCACTCGGTTAAGAGATTTACAAAGGATTGTTAAATCCACCTTTCTTGAAAAGATTTCTTCTATTTTCTACACTTGTTAGAATGTAGACAAAAATATTCAATGACCTGAGTGTATGAAATCTACTATTTCTGATTACAGATCCATTAAAGATTACAATTATAATGTATCACCTAATGTGATTGATCAATACCTTTGTTTCTCGGTAGCCTTGAATTTGGTTCTTGATAACCTAATTCATATTTTTGTTGTTCTTGCTTGAAACTCTTAGTCTGATCCATAGATGTGCTCCTTGGCTACTATCATCCTCACATCATGTATGAAATGAATGATTACACATCTATTTATACAATAGATTGACCTATTTTAGTTTTGCATATTACAAAGATAACTCTATGATCGAAGGTTTACAACTTGACCTTGATCTCCTAGTTTGCATGTTCTCAATCAGTTAGACTGATTAAAACAATCAAAATTACAATGCTTTTCCCTCAAGAAATGGTTTTAAATCAAATCAAAATGCTAAATATAAAACATAAGTGTTTTATCTGATGTGGAAATCAGATCTGCATTTATCAGGATTTAACTGACTTTTGGTGTCTGATGTTCGGGTTGCTCTATTGTCAGTCTGTTGGTGTTCCTTCTGTGAACTGTCTTTCAAGTTCCCTTGCTCTGTCGGGTTCCTCTGATTTTCTTCTCTATCGGTTTACACTTTAACATTTTCAGGTTGAACTATGTAAACTGTGTCAGGTTTCTCTTGTGATCTGTCTTGTCGGGTTTCTCTTGAACTTAACACTTTCGGTGACCTTTGCTATCTGTACTTTCAGTTTGTACTAAAATTCTGTCTTTCGATGTAGGTGTTACCGATGGTTCAAAATGTCTTTTCCCTTTGCATAATAATGACAAAAATAATGTCTTCAAAATGAAGCCAAATATATCATATGTAGGTTTTTGACAAAAATGGAGGCACGAACAAAAGAAAACAAAGATCAAAACCTAAACATATTGGAAACATGAAAAAAATGTATGGTTAGAAAGCTAAGAGAGATCTCTAAATAAGTATATATCATTTTTTTACTTGAAATTGAAAGACATGAAAACCTAATTGACAACACACTTGACATATGTCATTTTTTAAAAAACTACAAAAAAAATGTCTATGGGAATTGACATGTAAGTCAAATCCAATGGAATAGATTTCTGAGGAAACCCCAGCCCTACAGGTTGGAAATAACCAAGAAGATAATAATGTGAGCATGTTATAATGTACTCATGTTAGAGAGAGAGAGAGAGAGAGAGAGAGAGAGAGAGAGAGAGAGAGAGAGAGAGAGTAATTATTGAGATTAGACTCAATTAACAAATGATAAGATCTTCTAAAATCTAGAATCTGCATTATAACTCCTAGAGAATTGAAACCATTATTAAACATCCTCCCAATATATTTACATGAAATATAACCTAAGTTTTAGAAAGTAAAAAACATTTTTGTGTATATAGCATAAGGAAGAGAACAAGTTTGTAATACAAGTAACTAGATAAAGATGAGAAGATAGAGAGAGGAACTTTTTTTCAAAATGTGAGCATTTTATAACATGCTTGTAACATTATAATGTGAGTGGATTATTTCTTGGTAGTTACCAAGCCTAGACTTGGTCACTACCAAGCCATAAAGTGAGTGTTATAGCTTGTATGAGACAATATATGGTGTGACCACTTTTTGGCATCCCATCTTTCTACACTTACCCATATATCCTTATCAACTTATTTATGAGTTGGAACATAATATGACTTAAACCTATGTTAAACTTTTATTTATTGCCATTACTCATGATCCTAATTAATCAAAGATGAAAAGTATCACATAAAAGAACATGTTTATTTTATCCTAAATCGATACAAGTGTGTTCCTTACAATCGTCATATCTACTTTTATTTATTAAAAATTAACATTATTCAATATGGGAAAAAATATTTTACTTATAGATACATGTATTTTCATCATACATATCGTGTATGCTCCTATATTATGATTGACTTTTGCGTATGTCACTTAGCTCAAGTGATAATACACTTCAAAGATGTATCAATTATTCACACAAACTAAAAACCTAGTATATGTTAGTGTTCTCTAATATCTTATTTTAAAATATAAAATAATTATATATATATAAAATAAAAAATTAAATGTATAAATCATATGAACTTGAGATTATAAATTTATTTTTTATTTAATAGAATTTCAAGTGTATTTAATATTAAGATTTGTATTGAAAGAAACATTCTAATTAGCACGATTTTGTTTTGAATTGTGAGTATTTAAAAGAACAGTTTTTAAAAATTGTGCTTTAATTAAACTTTTATTAGCATTAACAATTAATCATCTTTTACATTTGGTTATTAGATTCTTTATCTTAATTTTATATAAAAAATGACATGAGTATTAAAAAGAGTTGTTTTATGTACGAGGATTTTAATTTTGATCAACTTTAATGATTAACAATCTATTATACTTTATAATTAGATTGTTTGTACAACTACAAGATTAATGATAATTTTAGACTAAACAAAAAGTTCAAAAAGATCTATTCATAACGAATTATCCAAACCACATTATAATTTCATCATTCCTTCAATAATCTTGATATCCAATACTCTATGTTATTATTTAACATTATACATTTTTCATGCATCTCTAACTCAATGATACAATTCTCAATAATTATACTAATATTATGATTTAAGTTTACTTATATCATTTGAGTTCTATTAACTTTTAATATGTATTTGAGTACTTCAAAGATCCTTTGATCATTTTATGTACCAAAAGCCTAACATATGTCAATTGTCATTGAATATAATGCATCTTTTAGTATTCATTTTATAATTTAATATAATTATTTATTAAACATAAAAATTTATTATGAGCATTCATTTCTTTTTATTTAATATTGTTTAAAATTTAATTATGTTTATTAAGATTTGTGTTTAAAGAAATGTTTTAATTTTTAAGATTTTTTTAATTACAAGTATTTAAAAGAGTTATTTTAAGAAGTTGTGTTTGATTCAAATATTTATTCATATTAAGAATTAGTAATATTTAAAAAAAAAATTATTTGATTGTTTAACTTATTTTTCTACGATTTTTGTTACGGGTATTTAAAGAGTGTTCTTTTAAATTATTGTTCGATGATTTAATTTTAATCAACTTTAATTACTAATAATATTCTATATTTTATGTAAAAGTCATCCTCCTTCTTCTTGACCATGAGCACCCCATGACTCTGCCACCAGCAACTCTACTAGTTCTGCTTATGGCTGATGCCTTGCATATTCCTCCACCACCAGTTGTTCCAGGTCGCCCTTTGCAAGGAATCCAAGATGAGGCGAGCTCCTCTCTCCAGCTGGTTCATATGTTGCCCCAGACTTAAATGTCACCTCACAATGTAGAGCCAGAGGAGCAAGGTGAAGATATGGAAGAACAGTGCATGCTTTTTGGGAGGTTTGTGTACAGTTTTTTTGGGACCTTGCAAAAATTTGGGTTTTTTGGTGGTTTGTTCCTCATAGTTCCATTTTCCTCTATCAATTTTTGGGAGGATTTCATGTTTTTTTGTCTAACTGATAGTGTTGATGATGGGCTTCGAAAAATAGGAAGAAATCAGGTAGTTTTTCAGTCCTATTTTATATGTATTTGAAAAATTTAATCTGGTTGTCAAAGAGCCTTCATACTCTTTATATGTAAACTTTTCTAAAATTATATTAATATATATATATATAGGCAATATGCCCTTTTGCTGAAAAAAAAAATCTATATTTTATTATTAGAGTATTTGTACAATTACAAGATTAATGATAATATTCAAAACTAAATAAAAGTCTAAAAGGCAAAGATTGTAATTTTTTAGTGCTTTTGGTCAAAAACAAATTTACTCATAAAAATTTAACAAAAAGAAAAATTTATATTAAATATCTATTTTCTTATAAAATTATAAGCATTGTATAAAGGCAAAGATATTCAATTATTTTAATTTTTATTTATTAAATATAGTTAGAAAAATGAATTACAATATCCAAATATATGATAAAGACAACAAGTATATGTCTATTAGGAATCCCATCCTAGGGCTTCCTAACCTGAACCAAAAGCTAAACATTGATAATGTCCAAATTGATGCTAAACAAAACAATAACTGAGAGAATATTATGCCATACTTAAGTATTTTATGAACAACTAGACCTAAAAATTTATATTACAAGAAATATTGGCACAATTATCATGAAGGATGGATCATTTAGAAATTTCCACTATCACCAAATTAGGATTCGAGTCAATCCTTAATGTATTGTTGATTAAACACTGATAGGCGTTCGTTAGAATTTACTTCTTCATACCAATTCCTTCACCCTCATTAGTGAAGAACTTGGTTTTTCTCCTATTATCATGTTTTTTAAGTTTTCCATCTACTCATAAATCACATTCATTGTATCTTTTAACAAACTCTAATAAACCCTTTATGAATGGTTGGTTTACCTCTTTGTTGAGCCTCCAAGTCTATCCATGGAGGGTTTCTTATGAGTTGACAATTATTGTTTTTGATTATGGTAAAAACAGGTTTTGAAGGGGCCCTGAAACCCCATACAAACATATTTTAGTGGGAATATGAAACCCATCCACGAAGAAACGTTGCTAAAAAGTATACTTTTAAAACCAGCAGCCCATAGACAACAATCTTCTAGCAACTAAAAAAGAAGAGACATTAAAAACCCTAGTTGCCTAAGAAATAGGCCAAAGCCTTACATCATTAAATTAACTGAAGTGTAAAAACTCCCCAGACAGAAGAACAAGGTTTTGACATGGAACCCAAAACCAACAACCTCACAGAGCAACTTTGCCCCAAAACCTGCCTTTCACTATAACCAAAAACTCACAACAACCAGGATGGGCCCTTGAAAACTTTTAGCATCCACCTATCTACACCTACCAGCCACAAGCAGCAAACAACTCTGAAAAGAAAAAATGAAGGGAAACCAAAAGACTCCCTATTCCTCATCTTTAGAAGCAAATCTGATGCCCTTCAGCCCAAGAGGAAAACCTTCAGCCCTGAACATGCACCTCATCACAGCCCACTCCAACTACATAGATAAAGGGATAACCCCCTACCATTTCCATCTAGCCATCATGTGGCAACAAGAAGGATAAGACCACTCTCCACCCCCAGCAACCTCCTCCCAACATCTGCAGACCACCTCAATAGAATCTTCCATCTCAATAGGAAGAAAGGAAGAAGAAAACTGAGATAAAGAAAGACTCCACCTCCAAGAGGCCACATGATAAGCACCCACCTCTATAGGGATATACTCTGCCTCAGCAAGAGTATAGCATAGAGGGAAAAGGCAGTAAAGGGGGCCATCCCTGCAAGAAAAATCATCTAAAAATAGGGGATGAATAACCTCATTTAAATTTGACCCAATGACACAAGAAGAGAAAATACCTTCCAAAATGGGGTCCCACCATTCTGCAACCACAACACAGGCAGACCGCATTCCAAGTTTTTCACATTTTTTACACCAGGGCATCTCTTCCTCTCCCAAATTGTTCCTTCTACCCAAACAAGGCAACACAAATAGAGACAATGGATCATAGGGCAACGAGAAGGCATTTCATAGGTATAACCTGCTCTCCACTCAACCAAGTGTACAGGAAGAGAACCTTCCAGTACCATAACCATCGGTCTCATAGTGACAACAAAGTTATTCGAGAGTCTCCAAACCCCATAGCCCAAAAGATAGGGGACGGCCTCATCCCCATTGCTGGTGACACCAACCGCACCTTCGGCCTCCCCATCCTCAGTGTTGCAGCTGCAACCGCTGTCTCTGCCTCTCAGCACCATCCACTGCTGAGACCTCCCCCGAACAAAGCAGAAACTGATAGTTTATGCCCCACCATGTTCTCCATCCTCCTCATCATTGTATCCTCCTTCGTCATCACCTTCTCCTGCTTCTTCCACACCTGTGGAAACCCTAGCCACTCCCGCTCTCCTCGCCGTCATAGAACATTATAGTTGACAATTATTGTTACATTCTCTAGAAGTTTCAAAAATTTATGCATTGATATTTTTATATTCATTGTTACATGCAACACAACATTAAGAAGGATGGGTATTTTAGTTGGCTTAGTAAGCACCCCCCTCACTGGAAATTTTCCTTGTTCCCAAAACCCCAATTTTTTCATAGAATATCAATAGACAATATAAGCCAAAATAGATTAAGATCTTTAGATAAATTTCTGATTTTGCTAAATAAGATTTTAGTCCTTACAATATTACTATTCCAATCATTAAGATCATAACAAAAGACGTTCCAAATTTATTTCATAATAAAGCATTCAAAAAAGATGTGTTTAATAGTTTTTAGAAGCCAGCACAAATTACACAAGTCAATATCATTATTTATCATCTTATAAGATAATCTTTTTTGTAGTAGGAGCTCCCTAAAGCAAGATTTCTCTGGTTCCAGGATATTGTTCCAATAGACACAAAGTATATCCTTCCAAACTTTATTAGAAAAAGACATATTCCAACTATTATTCAAATGCTTAAAAAGATAATATTTAATACTCAAAATCTTGTACATCAATTTAGCATTAATTTTATTAAGTTTAGTACCATCAGACCAAGAAATCCCATTATATTAAGTATTATTTAAGAGAACAATTTTAGGAAGATTGAGGGAAGTGCAAGCTTCTCTGAGAATAGAGTATGTTCTCTACTATGTAGCAGGTAAGTCAAAATCACAACTTAAAGAAGTCCTAGGTTTAAGATATCCATTACGAAGGATGTCTCTAAAACATTTTATGACTTTAAAATTCAAGTTTCTCTCAAAATAACCTTGGAGGAGTGGCAAGGGATTCTCTTTATAGTACAAGTTCCACCAAATTGATCTATCCATGACGGTTTTATCATTATGAATGATGTTATTATTTATGAAATTGTTCTTCATAGTTTTTGAAGCCTTCCAAATGATTTCATAAATATAGTAACTTGTAGGAGACACAAGGAAAGGACTAGGTAGGAGATCACAAGAGGGATCCCCTTCCAAGACTTATCTTTCTTTGGAATTGATTTGCTAATTTTATGTTAGATAGGTATTTTCTAAGGCTATTGGCCTTCAATGGCCTTAATGATCCATTTAACAACTAGGTCCATATCATTATATCCTAAGGTATTTCAACCCCAACCCTCCCCACTTCTTATCCATAATGCACCAAATCCATTTAAATAAATGTTGTTTATTTTTACCTTTGCTATATGACTAAAGGAATTTCTTGATTTGCTTCTAGATGTCATTGATTTAGCATCCACTTAATAACCAAACAAAAGAACATTATAGACTATAAGAGGAAAGGATCTTCTGACATAATTGAATTCTTCTTGCCAAAGAAAGACATCATTTGTTCCATTTAGTAATATTTCTATCTATCGTCTATTTGATTCACATTTGAACATATCTTAAATTAGGCAAAGGTTAAGACCAAAGGGTATGCCAATAAATCTCACTTGCTTAGTGGGCCCTCCCCAACTAAATCCAAATTTGGAGAACCAATGAGGAGGCTCAATATTCAGACCTAACATAATTAACATGGAATTAGATAACATAGCCCTACAAGCCAAACAACAAGTGTTAAGTTTAGTCATCAAGGAATCCATATCATCATCATTCATTTCCACAAAGAGGGCAGTGCATCTGCATATTGTATATTCACAGGGTTTTCATTATTGGGAAAGAGAATGCCAATAATTTGAGGGGAGAGGGAGGACTGTAATATCATTCCTTATGACTACGTTCGGGTTTTGAGTGCATTTTGTCATTTTATCATGATATGATGCTTAATTAATTATTTTAATTGTCCTAATATAATCAATAAATAAAACTTAAAACATATTATAAATTTCTTGATTAATAATATTAATGGCTAATATAATTTAATTATTATTTGATTACATTATAAGATAATTAATTATTGTTAATTGTTTTCTTTTATCTTTCTTATGTGTCACACTTTTCTTTTAATCATTAATATTAATCAACAATAATTATTTATCTTATAACATAATTAAATAATAATTAAATTATATTAACCATTAATATTATTAATCAAGAAATATATAATATGTTTTAACCTTATTAATTAATTATATCAGGATCATTATAATAATTAATTAAATCTAATTAATTAAGCATCATATCATGATAAAATGACAATGTACATGAAATCCAAATGTAGTCATAAAGAAGGGTATTACAACTTAAGCATAATGAAAAAACAAGTAGGATATTGTGTAAAGATTTAATGATTAAGTATAAAATAGAGGGAATATATAAAGCGACATTAAGAATCAACCAATTAGCCATACAACAAGTGATATGAAAGACTTAATCATAATCTAAAACAAGTAGAATATTAGGTAATTTTTTTATATTCATTGTATGAGACTATTACAAATTGTATTGTTAATCACTAATATAAACTACAAACCCCTATCCAATTAAATTGTGATATTATCATATAATGCATGAGTAATATAAATTACAAACCACTATACAATTGTATCAGGATATTAATTGCATAATCAATAATTAGGGAAAGAACACCATTTACAACTCATGTTTCAATAACCCTTCACTCCTTACTCACCCAACTCCCCAATTACTAACTTTAAAGAAACCAAAAAAAATGATAGCTAAAAGTCCATAAATAAATGTATCATGTAACAATAGCCCCTCACTTGTATCCCTAGTAGTTAGTTAATTACTAATATAAACTACAAACCACTATCCAATTAAATTGTGATATTGTCATACAATACATGAGTAATATAAATTACAACCCACTACATAATGATATCATGATATTAATTGAAAATTCTACAATTAGGGAAAGAGCATCAGTTACAACTCATATTTCAGTTACCCTTCGCTCCTTACTCACCCAACTCCCCAATTACTAACTTTAAAGAAACAAAAAAAATGATAGTTAAAAGACCCTAAATAAATGTATCATGTATCAGCTGCCCCTCACTTGTATCCCTAGTAGTTAGTTTTTTGAGTGGACATTTGTGCATAACAATTTTTGAATGACTATATTAGACATTTGTACATAAGTATTGGTCATTTTCAAGGTGGTTGTAGTGCACAGTTATTGGGGTAACTTTAAGTAGGCATCAGACTAGGTATTTTTAAGTAGGTGTTAGACTACACTTTGAAATGACCACGTTTTAATTCTTTCACACATAACAAACCCCGCAAGTTCCCCCTTACTACTCAAAAGTTATAGAGACAACAAAAAAAACATTGCCAAAATTGGATATACCGATTACAATCTGTATGCACAAAGTTAGCTATGGGAAAGTGACCACTAGAGAATCAGGGTCCAATAATTGTTCACTTTTCGCTATAGTGACCCCCAAAAAATAAATATCCTTGTTGTACCATCCTAAAAAGTAAGCACTTAATTTTTGCTCATTTTGGGACTATTTCTAGCCCACTTTAGTGTGTTTCTTATAGTAGGACCTTATATTGCACTCAAAAGCATAATTAATTTAGATATAGGTCCTCCTCCTTCTCCAAACTTGAGGTTGGATCTCTTTTCTATGCATATTTTCCTAATTTCCATCCATTCATAATTCAATTCCATCCTAGGTCCTTTTACATGCATTTTACATCTCGAAAGTTGCCCTAATTTCCCGACAAACTAAAACTTTTAGGTCCCTATTTCAGCACACAACACTAGGTCCTAGATTGACTTTGAAAAGGTTTGCCTAGACAAGATCGACTTGGGTCGGCCTTGTCCTAAGTAATTTCCATTTAGTGGGCTTTGAGCCCTATGCAGGGTTGTTTCTCCTAGGTCCCTAATCGAGGTCGACCTTGTGAAATATGAGCCCCAAAATGTGTATAAAAGGATACGTCATCCCCTTATTTTGGCATCCATATACATCTCATCTTAATGCAAGCATTATCAAGTAATTTATTGCGCATATAATGCATTCAAGTATAATAAAGCGTCCATTGAAGGAATTCATCTTCAAGAATTCAAGGCATTTCATTCCATAGATCTAGATCTTTTCCCCATTGAAGGCCGAGAAAAGGAATTTGACATCAAGGAAGGAGATCTATATTCATCTATCAAGTCTTCTTTCTCTCTCTTCTTCAATCCAACATTGTTGAGAATTACAAAATCTACTACAGGAGGTTTTGTCTTACATGATTTCTATTTTGGTTTTTGTGTTGAGTCAAAGATATCACATTAACATTCTTGATCACATACTATGATACAATTGCATCTTCATGGTATGATATATTACATTGTTTAGATCTAATCGCTGCTACATGCCAACATTATTTCAATTACATTTATTTCATTTCAATGTTAATTCCTATACAGGGGCTTGACCAAGGCAAGGCCCTCCCCACAACAATTTTCCTTTCTTTTTTGTGTGCAGGAATAGGTGATGAAGTTTCAGATCCAGATTTTCAAAGTTTTGGAACCAGTGACAGGTCTGCTTCAGATTCAACCAACATTTGTGCCTCCGGGACAAGGTTGACTTTCTTGGACAAGGCTGAATTAATTCAGCATTGTCTCAGGAATATGAATTTTTTAGAGCTACAAGCTATAGGTCTCAGTGTTCCAGATCCAGAACCGTTTATGTTTCTGATAGTTTTACGATAGTCAAACCCAGATTTGAAATTCACTTGTTCTCTCCTAGTTTCAAGGTGAGTTCATTCTTCCTCCTTTCATCTTGCATTTCCTTTTATTCATTAGATTTGGTATCATATAGAGTTAGTAATCATCTCATTTATCATATATTGCATTCCTTTCATAATCTTGCATATTAATTTACATCTCATGTACACATCTTGACAATAAAGGAATTCGTCCTCAAACTCCATTTCCAAGTCTAGATCTAGCATTAGTATCCCTTCATCTCATTTGGGATTCGCTAATCTGATTTGGGTTTCAATTTGAATCCTTTGGATGTATTCCTAATGTAACATAGGATTTCTAAACATTTTCTCCCCACAAAACACTTTAGATTTGGTGAGCCATCTAGTGAACCCTAAACTACTTGGTTCACCATTTCTTATGTTACACATGTAAGTCAATACACACACATAATTAACCTAAAATTTAATTATTTTACCCCCAATACATGTACAATAATTAATAAATAGTTGATCAAAACAAATTGAAAAAAATGAACCACTACTGGTCCTCATGTGATTAACATACAGATCTAGTTGCACAAATAAAGTCATTTAATCATTATTTTAAAATTTATATGTTTATAAAAACCACTTTATGCAAGTGGTCCCAAAGTACAAATGTACTCAAATTAAAAATACATGTGATCATTTATTGGTCCCTCAAATGACAATTTAAAAAACAAAAAAAGAACTTTATGGGCTATTGTATGCACTTTCACCCAAACTTCTTTGCACTTCTATATGCATTAACTCCATCTGCAAATAGTACCTACATTGTCAACAACTAGTGTAAGGCTCCCCAATAGACACAAAAATAAACAATAAAAAAAAATATAAGACCAAATCTACACAAATACAAATTAAATTGGATATGCAAGTATGAAATGATCGATTATCTGCAGGCAATAACAATTCAACTTGCATTGCAGATTTCCTAATCAAGTATGAAATGACTGAATATTTCCCACCAATATTCAAATTTGAAATTCAACCACCACAAATGAATGCAATCACCTTGCACATTTGAATAAATTTATAAAGGGAATTTACAACTACATTTTCATTACTACGAATATTATTTATCTCTTCTTTGTCTGAATGTTCTCTGCAAAATTCAGAGGTGGAGGAGGAATGTTCTTTACATTCCCGATCAAAGAGACCTTGTTCGGGTTGGCACACTATTATGAACTGTTTTCATTTTATTTAATATCTTAATATATTGGAGATTTATTGTTTTATATCAAGTTTATGTAATCTTAGTGTCTAAAACATTTATACTATTTTCAGTGACTGTAAGCATTTACATCAATTATGTCATTCAAAAAATATGTTTACTATTGTCTACGAAGTATTTTTTTATATGTTTACTATTTGGTATATGTCGTCAAGGGTTTCATTTTCCTGTTAATTGATTAACCATATGCATAAAGGGTTACATTAAAATGATGCAATAAATTATGTCATTCAGTCTAAGGTAAAAAGTTTACTATTTTCTGTGAATATTATTTATTTGTAGGGTCTAAAAACATAAACTGGGTTTATTGTTTTCTATGAAGTATATTTATTCGTAGGGTCCAAATACATAAAGTGTGGCCTCATTCATTTTATAACCTTTTATCACTTGCATCTTATAATTCATGTCAAGCATTCAAACTGCCCACATAAAATATAGTTACAACGTCAATAAATGTTTTCTAACCATATCATAGTTACCTCCTACATCACCTTCTTTCATTTTATCTTGTGCATTTTGGTTTCTTATGTCATCATTTTTTCAAATGTCTTCCATTTCATTAAAATGTTTACTTTTTGGTATCTCTCGTGGAGGGTTTCATTTAAATGATTATCTATATGCATAAAGGGTTAGAGTAGAATGATGAATTTTTCTTTTGCATTTATTTATTTTGGTATCTTTTGTCATCATTTTTTCAAATGGCATCCATTTCATAAAAAAAATTTACTATTTGTTATATGTTGTCAAGGTTTTAATTTTCCTGTTAAATGATTATCCATATGCATGAAGGGTTACATTAAAATGGTGCAATTTTCTACTTTGTATATGTATATGTATACATAATTATGTATATGTATACATAATTATGTATATCCATACATAATTATATATATGCATACATAATTATATATACATATACATAAATTTGTATATGTATTCATAAATTTTATTTTTTTGTTTAGTAATTATCCTTATGCATAAAGGGTTACATTAAAATGATAAAATTTGCTTCTTCATACGTGCATTTTGTATTGTTTTGTCATCATTTTTCCAAATGGCGTTCAATGATTATCTCTATACAGAATTATGTATATATATGTATGCATAATTATGTATATGTATGCATAATTATAATGTAAATATATGCATAACTGTAAATGTAGCCATGTATACTGCATAAATACATATGAATATGCATGTATGCAGTATACAGAACTACATAATCCTCAAATATGTTCAAAGCTTTGGTTTTTAGGGTTCCATAATATTTAGACATCCGTCCAAGACAAGGCATGTACATGGTCTATGGTGGACATAACAGGGACATGAAGGATTCAGTGTCTACCCTTTCCCAATGTAAAACTGAAACATGTGAACAAATCCATATGTCGAAACACTTGCAATTAGGTACATTGTAATTTTGAAATTAGTGTTTCTTATTAATTACATGTATACATAATTTTCTATGCATATACATAAATATGTATACATATACATAATTATGTATACATATGCATAATTATGTTTATGTATACAAAATTTTGTATTAAGGGTCACATTAAAATTCTACAGCCATGTGTGCACAATTACATATATGTTTTATTTAGCTCTGCAACCTCCAAGTAACATTGTTCCCATCAAACATGCTTCATTTCTTGTATGTACAGTGATGAAATTAAACAATGATTGTCTCAATGTCATCCATTTCATTAAAATGTTTAGTATTTGGTATATTTGGTGGAGGGTTTCATTTTGTTGTTAAGTGATTAATGATTGTCAAATGATTATCCGGATGCAGGTAAAGTGAGATTCGTGACACGAGGTAAAGGTAAGGGTAGAGGTAGAGATAGAGGTAGAGGTAGAGGTAGAAATATAATGACATCAGAAGGAAGGTAGAGTCCTAAAGCGAATGAGGTAGGAGGTAGAGGTAGAGGTAGAGGTAGAGGTAGAGGTAGAGTGACTCGTGGAGTACACTTCATAGATCCACTAGATATAATCCCCAATGAAGAATTTTATCTTTCTAATCAGATTCAACAAACAAACATTGGATGTTAGAATTAGCCTAATGTGCAAGCAAAGCCCATTGTTGAAATTGGACAACCTATTAGTTAGTCAAACCCAAGAGGAAAATGGTCCAAACCTGACATGAGAGAAGCAATTGCTTATGTAGAAGATAAGGGTATATCAATTAGAGCCGCAACAATTAGGTTTGGTGTCCCCAATTTCAGTTTTAGGTCATGACTGACAAGAGTTACATCAACAACTGATAGGGCACCATGTACCATTTTATCTGAAGAGGAGGAGACTGAAATTGTCCAACGGTGCAAGGAAATGGAAAAATTGGGTATGGTCTGCTGATCAATCAACTACAAATAATTATTTCCCAAATTTGTGGGGATAGGCCCAACCCATTCAACAATGGCATGCCAAGAAAATCATGGTGGGATGGGTTTTGTCATAGGAACCCTAATTTGAGCATGGGAACAATTGAAGGAGTGGACAAAAACTGAGCAGTTATGCTACAAGATTCTATTGTATAATCATTCTATGACAACTTGGGTAACATATACAACTTCAACCACTATAGATCTAGTAGAATTTGGAATTGCAACAAGACTAGTGTTGAAGCTAGAAGGAAATGTGGAATGAGAGTGATTGCCAGATTGGGACAGAGATGTGTACCCCGCTTGATATCAAAAACTAGAGAATGGATCATAGTTTTGGCTTGTGTTAGTGTAGTTGGAATGAGTATTCTTGGGTTTTACATGTTCAAAGCAAAGAGGTACATCAGAAATTACATATAAAATTGTGAGGTTGGTGCATGCATGGGATGTTAAGAGCATGCACAAATGACAAATGAATTATTTCTTAATTGGTTACAATATTTTTCAACATCCATTCCTAGAGGGGTTTCACCCACTAATAGGGTGCTTCTTATCTTTGATGGCCATGGCATCCATGTGGTATTCAAAACAATAGAAGAAGTCAAGCACTTAGGAATTGACTTGCTAAGTTGCTAACACTTCCTACTCATACCATCCATAAGCTACAACCATTGGATGTCAGTGTTTTCTCTCCTTTCAAGAATTAATTCAAACAAAAAAGAACTAAATGGATGTCAAATAAACCCCGCATTTAAATTGGTAAAGAGGAGTTAGAAACTCTTGCAACTCATGCATTCAAGCAAGAAATGACAACATGGAACATTCTGAGTGGGTTTCATAGGACTAGAATTTGGCCACTAAATAGGTGTGCATTGCATAATGATATGAGGCCAAGTGAGACATTTGATGTTCAAGAAGAAGTGAAAATTGATGAAATGGAGGATGATGTAGTCACATTGGAGATTGCACCAGAACACATTACAATATAGGCCTTCATGCATTTGGTAGGGTACACTAAAGAAGCAATTAATATATTTGTGCAAACTTACCCACCCAATAAAGACAATGCAGAGGGTTCAACAAAAGTTATGGAAACCACATCAACTAAAAGTTTCAGTGATCCACCACAACCACTAAATTAGACATCTCTATTGTGCAAGCTACATCCAACGAAGGTATGGAAACCACATCAGCAGGTCTCAGTCTTTTAACAAAAGTTGTCCAACCAGAGTGGGTTGAAGAAGCAGCCAACAATTTTGGAGTACATAAATATTTTAGGATAGAAGATGTCACTCTTTCTATTCCAACCCCTCCTAAAATTGATCATGCAAATGTAATCTATTACTTTGCCAATGTAAGGGATTGGGATGAAGATAATGGTGCAGATTATGAAGTTGAAAATAAGACAAGTGGTGAATACCATGACTACGTGTTGTGCAGCCAAAATGATGGGAAGCAAGTCTTGTCATCACAAAGACAATTCTTGAGACTTCTAGTACAGCGGGTGACTCCTTCATCATGGGGAGGTTGGACAGGAGTGCATTTCCAGAGTAGGTAGTCCTAAATTTTGGCTTCCAATAGTACATTCAATTTCTCAATGTCCAAGATGCAGAAAGGAAGAGGAATGAGGAGTTTCAAATTTGTAAGAAGCAACAAATGATGGAGAGGAAGAAAGAACATGAAGCAATCCAAATACAAATGGAATCATTGAGGGAAGAAAAAGATACAAGAAAGTGAGGAGAAGAAGAAAAAAAAAGAGGTTGAAGAGACAAGAGGAGGAAAATACTAAATAAGAATGCAAGGCAGCTACAAAGAAAGAAAAACAAGAAAAGAAATATAAACAAAAGTGCTTGGTAGAGGATCCAATACCATATACTCCTCACTATATGAAGTTGTCAGTGGATTTCCAATTGGAGTTGTCCCTGCTAACATCCAACTCAGTTCAGATGTCAAGAAAACACTTCTTACTCATATAGAAAGTTTCCTAAAAGCCCATCCTACCCAAAAAATTGTTGTTACAAGTGGGATAGTCTCTGCTTCCCATGGATTTGTGACCACTAGTACTTTTCAAACCGGTATGGGAAATTGAGTAGGATTAATGCATTTTGTATTTTGATCAAAGAAGAAGGTTTTGTTTTTCCATATGTCGTGCAAACCAGATCACACATGATGGGGTGATACAATTCCATTTTGTTAATTCTATGGATGCATTTCGATCAAAGATATAACTCTGATATGATTATAAGATGTGCTAATGTTATTTCTAGTATAGTTCCCAAATACCGTTCACTAGAGGAATGTAAACTTTGTGCCATATGATATAAGTAAAAAATGACATGTTGATCATTAACAACTTAGTTGAACGATCCAGATTAACATATAGTGTTAATGCAAAGCCCAAAAGAATGATTGAACCACCTTTGAGAATAAGTCATTCACTTTGTCCTTGCAACACTATTGTTCCTCTAGGTGGTTGCAGAAAACTTGAAAAAAAAGAAGAAGAGGGAAATAAAAGCAACTAGGTATTATATTTTGTGTCATCTAATTTAATTATAAAATATCATATTGCAGTAGTTATTATATTTGAAACTGATTTGTAGTTGTTGTCTACCATTGTCTAATTGTAATTGTTTTCTATTGTTCTCATATATATCGTTATCTATTGTGTACCATTGTCTATTTGTAAATGATATTTAGTGTTGTCATACATGTTTCTTTCATGTGCAATCCTAAATAAATTATGCATTTAAATCCTACACACACACACACACATATCAGCAAAGGAATAATTGAACTCAAATGAAACCTATATAACCTTTTCAACCACAATAGACAAAGTGAAAGACCTTTTGGTGTTGAATTGTGTTGGAAAAATATAACTTAACGTGAAAAACATTGGCACAATTCAACACTAAAAAATCTATACAAAATGTTTCATGATGTATAAAACAAATTTGAGAAATGTGATAAATCAATCAAATGTATGCATAATTTTTTTTACAAACATACAAAATAAGAGCAAACATTATAACACACACACACACACACACACACACACACACACACATACATATACATACATACATACATACATGTGTGTGTGTGTGTGTGTGTGTGTGTGTGTGTGTGTGTGTGTGTGTACACATATATCATGCATCTCAACAACGTAATAATTGAACTGAAATGAAACCTAATTTTTTCAAATGCACTCCTAAAACAATTGAATTCAACATGCAATTTAGTAAAGTAATTAAAAAACTAAAGTCAATTACAAATAGAAAGGAGTTTCTACTAGGTCATTTCCAAAGTAAATCCATAAAGACTTTACTTGTGATGCAAGGTTATTGTGTTGTAGTCTTCTTGAATAGGTTCCTCAAATCCTGCAAAAAAGGTGTGATGCATAAACATAATCAACATATCAGAAGATTGCATATCCAATTGCATTAGACCAATCAATACAAAAATGTTAATTCGTAGATAACCATATTTCCCAAAAAAAATAATGTGTTGACAAACACAACTACATTGAATCATCTAATATCCAAGCAACTAGTTCACCTCTCACACATCTCCCATACCTGCAAAAAAATTATAATAAGTGGGGGTAGTGTAATTTTCTCACAAAAAATTGTCCTTACAATAGTGCATGCACAACAACAGCTATCTCATTGAAAATAGACATGAAATTTTAATGAAAATCACCCTACAAACTCTCTATTATAAATTCATCCAAATGTGGAAAGTGAATGCATTCATTTGTGATAGTTGATTTTTAAATTAGAATATTGGTGAGAAACAATCAGTCATTTCATACTTAATTAGGTAATCTACAATACAAGGTGAATTATTATTGCTTGCAAACAATCGGTCATTTCATACTTTCATATATCCAATTTAAATCTAATATATATTTATACACACACACACACACACACACACACACATAGAGAGAGAGAGAGAGTTGTATATATTAACTACATATATATATACATACAT